>JAOBRD020904819.1:0-12599 GCA_027575215.2 Hydrozoanthus sils | reverse complement strand
CCTTCAACTGGTCTCTGTAGTCAGGGGAGCTGACCAATGACTTACCTTGTATTTCTCACTAATGGGAATTCTCACAGGGCCTTCAATCGATCTCTGTAGTGAGGGGAGCTCATCAATGTATGTAAGAAATGGTTTCCCACTGTCAAAAAGAAAAAAAAATGATAAAAGAAAATAAACACAACTGAAAGAGCCGGTATAGTTACATGCTATAAGAAATAACATCTAGAGGAAAGGATTCACAGATTCCAAATCTTGGAGGCTTTGGTCAACAAATAAAATGTTTTCATCAAAAACTCTGATTAGCAGGTTAAAAATTAAAAAAAGATATTTATAAGGATATTACTAATAACAGATAATTATATATTTGTGTTATTATATGGAAATAAAACATTTATTTCTTAACTCAAAACTTCAAGCCTGCAGCAACAGTCTTGAGCAAAATAAACAGTGTCAGTCCTAATAGAACAATGCCCAAGTGGTATCAATACAGCTCAGCTGTTGATTTTAGATAGATTCAAAATAACTGAACAGCTTCCATGCTGAAAATTCTAACAAAACAATAACAAACACTGACTATGAACATGAATGCTGAACATTTTTATTGTAAAGCCCACGAAATTTGGTAATTGACGTGAAGGAAACTCGTCTAAACCGACTGTCAACCAAGTGTCGGTGAAATTTTTTTCCTTTGACAGTTACTGTCTGTTGGCCAACAGTTGGTGGACTGTCAGTAAACTGTTGGTTTTATTTTCAAGTATATGGTTTAGGACTAATCTTAGAAGTAACTGGTTATTTTCTTTTTCAGATGTGGTGGCTCTGAAAGGAACCATTTTTTTCTGTGGTAGTTCCTGTAGAGCAATTTTTTTCTTTGTTGAAAATATGCTATTTGCAAAAACAAATACATACTGAACTTCAGTGGCAGTTTTTTAAATTAATAACCATCAAAAAATTAGTCGCCAGCTGTCATAACCAGGCCCCAAAATTTTGTGAGGTTACCAAGTTCCTTTCGACAAACTTTCATGCAGTATATGTACGTAGTTCAATCTGTTAATAAGACAGTATTAAGCCACTCATTCAGTTACATTTTAATAATATAGCAGACAATTTTTATTAGTTTTTCTAGTTACTTTTTATTAGTTTACTTGAGTATGTGAACATTTGTTTGGTAAATACATGGCTTGATATTTGTGAAATTTCAAATGGAGGTTGTTAAAGATACAATCAAGGGCTGAATTCCATCTGTAATTTGTCTCCTATGCTGATAAGATAAAATCGAGGGCCAAATAATTATAAGTCTGTTATGTTATTAAACTCATAATTTTTATCTGTTGCCGCCTGTTGGTAAGCTGACAATGAGCTGTTGATGAGCTGTTGGTGAGCTGTTGGTGAATTGTCAGCCAACAGTCGGTTTAGGTGAGTTATTCTTCACAATTACCCAAAATTTTGGTACTCTGACAGATCAATCACTTGTTTTGACTATATAGAAATGTCCCTTTCTTTCAAATTTTTGCATGGTTACAGTTTTCAACAAAAAGAAAATGTATTATCACATACTTAGTTCGATATTTACATAGTAGATCGGTGAAATATAGAGCGTATCAGCCACCTATATAAATCACACGTGGTGATATCAAAAACAGCCAATCAGAATGCATGATTTCCATATCATCTCATGTGATTGAGATGAAACTTTTCCCGCTGTTACCATTGTAACAACTTGCCAATCTACTTCGTTGATGATTGAGAGAAACATGTAAAATCTCTAAAAGTATGTGATAAAAAGAAAATTACATTGCCACTTGGAGATTTGATTTTTATCTTCTTGTGTTGAAAATATCTCATGAGTGAGCACAAATATTCTATATTTATTCCTATGATATCTAGGCTTATCCATGACCAAGCAGTATGTTAGCTAGTAACTAAAAGACAAGATCCCAAAACCACTGGAGTTTTATTGAGAGCAAGTCATGGCATTCTGAGTACCATTATCTTAGTTTTTAAGGACTTCTATGATGAAGAGCTGACAAAGTAGAAACATTTGAAATTTAGGCTTGGTAGGTAACCCAGGTGCTCCTCCCATAAAAAGCAGCATTGAAGACTCCTATTTGATACCCAAGGTTTTTAACAAGAAACCTGTTGGCTGCACAGTGTGCTAGCCAGCTAAAAGAAACAACAGGGCAACCATTCTTAGAACATGAATTGCAACCGCTGTTTGTGATATCTGTGCTCTGACTGGGCAGTTACAGAGCAAGCACCATGGCAACAACACTGAAACCGCTGACTGATCATTTTGGCTCAGAATTATATTTTGAGCAATCATTTAAAATGCTCAAGAACTGGTAAAACCATTGAGTTGTAACATCGTTTTGGCCTAGCTAAAACACTGCTGCAACAATACAAAGACCAAGGACTATTTCAAAAGATCCTTATGGCCTTTAAGTCAAAATTCCATCTTTTTTAAAAAAAACTTGTACTCTTTAACAATAGATGCTTCTCAAGACTGTACAAAACCCAAATCAATCATAGTCAAAATGAACTAACATCATACTTACGAATACCAGTCACACACTTTTGGGTCTAGAGGTAGTTTGAGATTTGCACCAGTCAAACCTGAACAGGGCATGTAGAAAATATCTGCATCCAGTGGTAAAAAACGCAAACATGTCTTTAGAATGGTGCAACAAACATTTGAAATCAACTTCAAGGGTACTCTCTCATGCCAACCAAATAAAACCTAATTTTGGCTGATGTGATAAAGTTGTGATGCTGCATAATTTGGTGTTTCTTTGGACATATATTTTAAGTTGTACACTGAAGAACTGACGCTCGGACTGTGCTAGTCCTACATCAGAGTAAAAAGTGTGTGAGAGATAAGTATAATAGAGGTGGTTATACTCACAGTCATGTCAAAAAAGATTGTCCAATGAGATAGGCAGGCAGAAAAACAGGTCTAAGTTTTCAAAAATATTAATAATATACAAAAATTATTCAATTTTTATGGGTCTCAAGGCTGGAATAACTTTAGCAGCCACTTTAATGTACATGTAATTTGTTGCTAGGGTAAAAATCTTGGAGAGTCTTAAGTTCACTTAGTTTTAATTTTGGCATTTTAGTACATGGATTTACCTGCCAAGGTTGGTTACTATTTCGAGCAAAATGGTATTGAAAAACCAGAGTCTTAGTACCTTGTTTGGGATTAAATCCAACTTTCTTAAGAAATGGGGTAAGCTTTGTTTTGACTTCTTCATATCTGAAAAGCATAACAAAACTAAAATATGAGTGCCTCAATCTTAAAATAATTTCCAATGTCATTCTATTAGAAACTGCTTTCAATTGTCAATACCTGTCTTTGTTCCACTGTACTGTAGGATCATCCATTTTATTTACAAGAATGACCAAGTGTTTGACTCCAGCTGTTTTTGCTAACATTGCATGTTCCCTAGTGGAATGAATGAATGAATGAGACCTTTTACCTCAAAACTATAAATGTAAGCACCAAACTATAGAATTAGAAATAATAAGTTGCACTTTCTTTACTCCCCCTCCCCAATTTAGTATGATCATTCTCAATGTTACCACAATAGTTGCTCCTCCTCCTCTTCTGATTCTCTTTACTACTACTAATACCATCAAGTTTTTAATGGTTATTTTTCACCTTCTGGTGGGTGCGATGATGCACGGTGCTATATAGCAGCTCTGCAGTGATTACGCTCTGCAACATCAGCCATAGTAAGTCTTGTCACATCTAGTTCTTTCATTACATGATCAGCCCAGGTCTTACTAGCTAGGACTTCCTCAAGATTCTCTTCTTTCCAGCTACTTCAAAGGCTGTGATCTTGCTAATCCAAGAGTCACTTCTCTGTACATGTCTACACCAAGCTAATTTTTCAGTGCTCCCAACCAATTAGAACACGCGCACAACCATAATTCTCTTCTTGCGTATAACCCTTCAACTTTCTTTGTAAGAAATCATGATATCTTAACCTTCATTATCAAAATCCTGCCTCCTTAAGTGTAATCACTGCCTATCTTCATACAATAACTTTCCCAAATCCACACAAGACTTACCTTGTCTGCCCTCCTCTTTCAAATCCAGTTTCAAATTCTCCTTTCCTTGCAGAAATAACCTGAAAAAGAAGTGATGACACATTTATTACTAATTCTAACAAAAATGCAAGCAAAACAGAGATAAAAAAGTACGAAGGATTTAAATACAGATATGGAAAACACCTGATCTTGTGCTAGCTATGAGGTGAGACCTCAACACAAAACTTAATTTACAATCGTACCTGACCTTAAGTGGGAGTCAAATGAGGATGAGAGTTGATGAGAGTTCAATCTCTCATCTTATTTGATTGCCAACTCTCATGCACTATCATAAACTCTTATGCACTCTCATCAGTTTTAAACATGTTCAAATTTTGGGTTTTTTTTGTGGCTGTTGTCAACTCTCATCGCCGTTTGACTGTGCACATGAGAGTTGGGCAAGACTCATTCAAAACTCTCATCAACTCTTATCCTCATTTGATCCCAACTTTAGCCACTTTAATAGCTTCAGAACACTGCAAGAATTTAACTAGGGTTTGAACAGGTTTTTAATTTAAAAATACTAGTTGTAAGCACTTTCTATGCTTTACAGGCAACTATAATCATTTTGTGTCTTTTCAAAGTTATCCATATTTGTATAAAATAAAAAGAGCAACTGTTATTTGCTATTAATAAATTACTCAGGTGATTATAGAGTTTCTGCTGCTGCTCTCATTGTTGGAGGTTAACGTATTATGCCAGATATAAATCACCTTGCATGAAGCGATTATACCTGGCATGTGAACAAATTTTCAAAATAGCTGCCCTGCATGTTTTGTGAAATTTTAGGAGGAAGATCTAAACTCCTTGAAGAAAAACGCTATTCTGAAAGCACTAAGTTCACATAACATTTTTCAAAGGTAATGTAATAACCCTATGACAGTTGATCTAATATTAGTGAAAGATAAGCTCCCATTGGAAATGCTTCTGACATCGATACATGCAACTGAGCAAATTAACTTTTGAGCAAATCTTTGACAATAACTATTTTTTCTCTCTGAAGATCATCTGAGTAATTTTACTTTCACCTCAGGTTCAGTGAATTTCTGGGTGATGAAAAATCCCAGGACTTCGTATCAGGTATTAGTTGTCAGATATTCATTTTGGCTTTGGCAGATAAATGTTTTAAAACACAATATAAACCATTAATCACCTAACAGAGACAAACATGTGACAGGAAGAAACAAACAGGAGAATAGGCAATACGAGTCTTTGAGTTTGTATAAGTTGCAAACCTTTGTGGGGCCTGATAAAAGCTTTGTCTTTGTCTTTGGTACAGTTTAAAGATTCTAAGAACTGTTAAAAATAAAGTAAAGAACTCACCAAGACACCCAAATCTGCCTGGGCCGCACCTCCAATCATGTTTGGTACAAAACTCTTATGACCAGGTGCATCCAGAAGAGTGAAATGTTTTGATGCAGTGTCAAATGAGGCTCTCCCAACTTCAACTGTTTTACCCTATAAGAACAAGGAACATTAAAAGAGAACCAATTAGAACACTTCTAAACAACTGAAGTATGAAGATATTTTGTTTTTCCTTAAGTGTGAACAGTGTTATTTTGAATTGTACAGAGTTTTACAAAAAATGCTTAAAAGTGTTACAGGTTCTGGGCTCAACAACAAATATTTTGCACCACTGACCAGAAAATTCAAAAGTTAGTGGCCCAGAAAAAAATTGCACTGGTCCAATTTGTCTCTATAAGTAAAACAGACAACATGTAAAACAAACAATATCTATGTCAAACAGTTTAATAGAACCAAACAACAATTCTAATGACTTTTTTGTTCAAAAACTTTTGAGCACTGAATACAGAAAAATGTTTTTTGAAACTGTCAAGAGGAATGTAGTTTTTTTTAAAAAAAAAATAATGAGCAAATGAAGGTATATTTATTTTGTAAGCAATGCACTGACTCATACCTTATCTCTCTCTTCCTGATTTGTATCCAATGCCCATGATAAGTACCTACAAGAGAAATTATTTAAGAAATTAACTGTTGTGACGTGCTAACAAAATACCTTCTTGATAAAATGATGCAAATATTCATTGTAAATCAAATTTGGCCTACAACTGCAGAGTGGTTTGTTGCAGGGTAAATTTTCACTGCTCAACAATATCAACTTGGACTGTAGCAGACCATAGCCTGGTTAGCCCACTTGTAAGGCAGCAGTCTGTTGTGTAGGAGGCCCTGGTTTGATCCTCAGTGCCAGACCTTCATTCAGGGTCCTAAAAATAACTTGGAAGAAGGTGTTGCCTTTGCTTTATCATCAGCAATTGGTTAGATCTTTGCACCTTCTTGGATGGTCCCTTGATGGGGACCTCGAGTCCTACTGTCTGTTCTCTGGTGACTCCATGAGTCAAAATGTTATAAAACAAAACATAAACAAACTCACTCCACTGCCAAAGGTTATGATCATAAAGCACGATGAATCAAAGCATGAAAAGTGTAGGGCTTAACAAGCATGGAGACAGGTTTCTCTATTTTGTCTGCTTTACAAAATCTTAAACCTTTAACAATTTGAGTGCTTCTCTGTGTACCACTGAAGAGATAAAACAAAGTTAATTATTGGTCAAAGTAAAGCCTGGTTTAACTAGATCTTCTTTCTCATTCATCGAAATTCAATGAAACCATTGATTTTCTGATAATATAACTGATTTTCTGATAATACAACTGAACTGTACAGTTAAGCAATTTGAACAGCCTTTCTTTTTAATCAGCAGGCAAGGACACTTGAAGAACTCAAGGGCTGATAACTTGTATACCTCATGTAAGTTCCACCCAAATAATATTGTAAAACTTATATTCATTAATCAAACCTCACCAGGTTTCTCTGTTCTTTTCTTTAGCTTCTCTTTCATATTTTTCAAGTGTTCGTTTATCAACTTGCCCAGTCAGATACCTATAGCAACAAGACATGTAGGCAGGTATTACTCTTTTACTATATTTTGCCTTACTTAAAGTTTAAGCTGCCTGACAATTAATAATTTTGTAGCAACAATGAAATAAACCTTTGAAAATAAAGTAGACTGTGAGCAATCCCTTTTTCCCCCTCAGAATCAGTCAAATTGAGAAGTTCAGTGGCAATTTCTGCAAGCAAAAACTGTTTAGAAACTGTTGACCAGTTATACAACCCAAACTTCTCAATTATTCCACTGATTCTAAGGAAAAGAAAGAGACTGCTCACATTCTCAAAAATAAAGTTGTTTTCCCTGTAACTGTAAACCTATAATCTAATGCATACATTAAACCCATCAATTAAAAGTTTACAGCCAATTGAGTGAATTCACCTCACTCCTAAACCTTATAGATAACTGACATACTATATAAAAGTTAACTTAACACGGTAAAAAATAAATCAGAACTTTTTCCTAAATGTGCAACCATGCAGAGACATAACTTCAAAAAGAAAAAACAAGCTCAAGATGAATTTCCTGTAGCTCAGAGGTAGAGTGGCCAACTAGTGCACAGAAGGTCTTGGATCTGATCCCCATCAGGGGACTGTTTATTTTCCCAATGTCTCAGTCAACACGGTTTCATATTTCTTGTTTAGTTGTGTAGTCAAGTAAATGAATATAAACTTACATAATGTGTCCACCGATAGTTGATTTGCCAGCATCTAAACAAGGGCCACAAAATAACAAAAATCATTGAGATGTCATTATTGAAGAGAAACCAGCAGATGCTATACTTCAGTTACTGGAATACTCAGAAAACAAAAATGTTAATACTGCTCTGTATTGAACAGGTAGGTATTGATACTGTATATAAAAGCCTAAAAGATAGGCTGAGCACCCATGACTCTTTTAGGGGTAGTTACTCTCCCCACACCCCAACACCCTGGCTACAGTCTGATTGGTTAATAAAGTAAGAGTACATACCAACATGGCCAATAAAAATGATGTTAACATGTTCTAGTGAGTCCAGCTCTTCCTCGTGTGAGATCTGCTCCTTTTTCTTCTTAGAACTTGGTTTAGTCTCTTGTGTTTGTGCCGCCCCATTATTCTTCACTTCAGCTTTAAATACAATTCATAAGAACTCATCTCAGCTAGATATTAAAGAAGACAACGAAGTTGAGTTTCTGTCAACCAAGGTGCAAATTGTTCAATGGCCACAAATTGTTTTGACAGTAGAAACTAACCTGCATACAATCCTTTGATTTTATGGCAACAGTTTTTGGTTTTAATAAATTTTGATAAATTTAGAGCAAAATCATTACAAAAATACAAAGGCTTTGCACCTCACCATCTGTCGCTAGTTGGACATTAATGCTGCAGCATGCATTATAGTATGCAAGATGTGGTTGTATTAACGACTGTATCAAACACCAAAAATTTAAACTAGCAAAAGGAAAGGGAGGTAAACCCCCAGGGGGGAAGGGGGGAAAACAAATGTTTAAGGTTCTATACCTTGAGGAGTCACCTCTGATTCCTGTTCTTTTATTTTTGTTGAATCTAAACATAACAATAATAATAAAAAAATCACTAAACAGTTCATTAATTAACAAAACTATAACATAAAAATCATAACAAACGAACAAGAGAAGACCCAGAAACAATCTCTTCCAAAAAAATGTGTGGATACCCTGCTTTTTTTGCAATGCAAACTGATTTGCAACCAGTTCACAAAACCAGTTCAACCAATTCAAGTAAAGTAGAACCTACCCTTCTCTCAGTCGAATGCAAAAAAGAAGGGTCCTGCCCACAAAAGTTTAATGATCGGTTGATGAGTGACAGAGTCCCTTTGATTACATAAAGGCATTCATGCTTTTGGCATTTCATGGCTTAAAAGGGGCGCCCTGTCATTTGTTTTAGCTAGTTAGACACTGCTCAAACCAGTAGGGTAGGCTAAAGCGAGGCTGGAGACAGAGAAAATAGACCTTTATCACGCTAGAGTGGCATAGAAATATATTCAGTTTATTGGGAAAATGAGTCCAGAGTTAATCTCACAACACTGATAATAGCAAAGTAAGGATTGGCCACGATTTGATGGAGATGTAAAGGTTTGAAACTGGATAATTTTCCAATGAAAAGTAAGGTGTGTCCATCTAGCCTCATTTCCATGTTTTTCCCATACATTTCACTGTAATAATAAGGACAGAAGATCAAATTTCAAAACTTCGTATCTGCACTAGTTTTTGGGAAATGTTTACGAAATTTTGCAGTTTTGCTAATATGGGTGTGTTCAATTTGGTGATGGCCACAGTTTCTTGATATGTAAAATATATTTTTGTGTAAGGTTCTATACTACAGTAAAAATTCTGAAATTGCCAAACTGGCTTATAATATTAGTAGTTTTTACTTATAAACATAATATACAAAGATTCTCTTTGAAACGAGTTCAAAAGCACATCCGACAAATCTAATAAAATTATTAATCAAAGATGCAGAAGAGAGTTATTGTCATCAAAATAGGACACTGAAATGACTCATTGTCAAGAAAAAATAACAGGGATCCAAGCACGGTAAATATTGGTCATTTAACATGCTTTCTTTTAGACTTGCTGTCTGAAAATATCTACTTCACTTTCACATACCATCGTTATTCATTTCTTTCTCATCCATTTCCATCCGCTCTCCTTCTGTTGCATTGTTAGCTTCATCAGATACGACGTCAGAACTCGGAGTTTCTGCAAATCAGTGTATGGAATAGATGTCAACTATATAGTAAACCAATATTTCCTAAACAACAAAAAAACCCATCTTTGAAAACAAAAAGATAATGACAATTATCCTCGATGGAGTTTCAGTTTTTAACACAATACAATTGACGCTACTAGTACCACTGGAAGAAAGTAAATTGATAAATCTTTAGGATTACTAAATGTATGTTCGCCTCAACACTCACAGACTCCATTCTTACATGTGACAAGAAATATTGATAAATTCTGATTGTCAATTTTACCTTCGTCTTCTACTTTTTTAAGGAATGACGGAACAAACGCAGGGGCATTCACGTTGGGTACGAAAGGCTTGGCGTTCACGTTAAGACTTGACAAATTCGATGAAAGTTCTTCAACATTTCCCCCTGGTCCTGGATCTTCGATTGAATCCCACGAATCTGGCGGAGCATCCATTTCCCTGGTTTATTCGATCACAAAGCACCGAGGAGGACAGAGGGAAGTTTAAGCTAATAAAATATTTTCAGTCGAGTCAAGACACCACGAGTGCCAGAAATGGTGCAATTCTTCTTCCACGCCGGGAATAACTCATACCCAGTCTCCTCTCCAGTTGAGCACATGCGGAAAATAATCTTAAAATTTACATTTTACTTAAGATCTCATAGATTTTAATTCGTTATCTAGAAGTTCAGGTTGATGATAAGCGTTTTAAAACTGGTTCCCTGGTTCAACAAAAGTTACTCCAAACGATTCTTGCCACAGGGCACCCAAGCTCGATGTCAGAGTATATTTCGCTCCCGATTGAGGAAAATGGTGAAGAGATAGAAAAAGCTCTGACCCCGCCAAGACGCCAAGATGCGGACCCATTTTCTTTCATCCTAGAAAAGAAATCGGCCCACACGAAGGAAAAGAAAAAAATCGCCGTTCGCAACAGGAATCGAACCCACGATACAGTGCATGCTATTCTAATGATCTCTAGCTTTGGCGATGGCCGCTTGTCTCCGGTTTCTGTAGTATTATTTAGCGGATGAAAGCCCCTTGTCGAGCTAGAAAAACTTAAATGGTGCTCGTAATGATGCGTCATTTCTAAGCAAAAAAAAATGGTCTCCCTAACCACTTGAACGGCTTAAAACACCGCCTTTATGCCCTTTTTTGTTACACATCTTTTCGATTTCAAAAATAAGAAAGTTGTAACTTGTAAACTGTTTGTATATGTGAGAAAATTACAACAGGATTGTTGTTTTACTTCACCAGTAGAGATGGTAAACTTTCACTGTAACTTTGATCTAAAAGAGTCCAACCCGCGTATTTTTAAGATCCTAAAATTTAATAACTTGTCTTTCTCACTTTTAAACCCTCTTTTCGTAAGAGGCTATTTTGCCTTAAATTCTATATAGGTTCTTATTTTACAAAAAAAGAAGGCACAGATAACGAAAAAAAAAAACAGAAAAAAAATTAGTTTAGGTGCCTGTCAGTAAGAATGAACGAACTAAAATGAATGATTTTTATTTCCTGTTCGTCACGAAATCCAACAGACCTGTACATGTAGCCAGGATATTTTGCGGGAGAGTGCCATCGAATGACATGCTCCCCCGGGAAATTCTAAAAATCAGATTGTCTGAGACCGAAATATTTATAGGCATCCATAAACCAATTAAAACATGGAAAATATTCAATCTTTTGAACTTCAAAATCGACTTTTTGGTCGTGTGATGCTCAGACGAAGGGCTAACGCTCAAAACGTCAGCTTTTCTTATCATCTCATGGCGACAATAAGTCAGGGCCCGCGGAGGGGGAGGGGCTGGGGGGAGGCTTCGGCCCCCCTCCCCCACTTTTTTGAAAATTATAAAGAGTTACTGAGAAAAAGTGTTTTCAGCCCCCCCACTTTGAGTCACTAGTCAGTTCCTCCACTTTCAAAGTAGCTTCGCGGTCCCTATAGTTTATTTATAATACAATACTACATGTTTAACTTCTTTACGGTTTCGGAGAACAAAATCGTGCCAAGCAATGAACAAGAACAGAACTGTAGTATATTGAACATGTTTTTTTAACCTTGTATAGTTTTGAATTACTCGATAGTGCCTTCAGATGGTGCGAAGGAAGAGGGTAATGTTGCTTTTTGAATTAGTTGGTAAGCAAAAGGTAACTATATAGACTTCCGCAGCCTGTGGGGTAAAAAGGGGTGCGGACGCAACTGTCGCACCTCCCACCCCCTACGGGCCTGTGTAACACAGCATTTGAGGTGCACTGCAGCACGAAAGGCATGCATGCTAGTATTTTGGAAAGAAAAGTTTACTGTTTCGTTGTCATCTAAACTGTTTTTTAGTTAGTTATTCAACAAAAAACTCATTTCCTTCTCGAGCCTAAGTGGCCCATTAGGCCGGCGCTTATCTCCGGTTTCTGTAGTGTTAAGCGGATAAGAGTCTTTGGCCCCCCCCTGGACAGAACACTAATCTATCACAGGTTAGCCTCCAGCAGAACTGGTACTCATTTATACAGCTGAGTCGACTGGAACAAAGTCAGGTAAAGCGTCTTGTTCAAGAACACAACACAGTCTGATCTGGGCTCGGGCTCGCGACCATAGGATTACGAGTTGAACACGCTAAGTGCTCGGTCTTAGATATTGAATACAGCAATATAATCCACCTAAACTATTCTCTGTAGTAGTTACAATATCTGTGCTGGTCGCTAAAGCCCGTATCAATTTAGGACCAATTTAAGACCAAATTAGCATGAAATTCCACTAAATACCGACGTTTCTATAAGGACCTCAATTTAGGCTAGGTTGGAAAAACCTAGATTCTTATACGTGGGTTTTTACTGTAACTGAAACCACTCGCTGTAACTCGAACTGTAGCGCGCCGTCAAACCATAGCCTTCGTAGCAAGCTTAAAGG
>JAOBRD020904711.1:0-12599 GCA_027575215.2 Hydrozoanthus sils | reverse complement strand
GCTTCTCGTGCGTGTTGGCTTTCACCTCAACAGAAAATTTAGGCACTGTTGCTCCTGTGGACGAAGTAGAGAGAACAGTGCTGGTTGTAACATGGTTAGTACCACGCACACAAAACTTATAGATTTTCCAGGCAAAAGGCTCACCAGGTGCAGATCTCATATTTTAGATGTTGCAAGGTTCCTCAGAAACTTGATGCAGTAAACCATTCATCTCCCTCGAGGGCAAGACCATTTGGCGTGTTTAAGAACTACGTGAAGGACAACACCCTCTCCCCTCTATGGTGTGAAAACGTATGGCTACAACCTTGTTACAATAGAGGTGGCAATGGGAAACACTACCAATTTTCCTATCCATTCGTTTGGCTGCCGAAGGTTTGTCCGTTCTACTTGTACACTTAATATCAACTCTAAGAACTAAAATGATATTCAGATATTCAGCTCAGTGAGTATTATTTGTTATGGTTGACTGCTGTTGCATTAAGAAAAATTCCCACCTTTTACGTTGCCGACAATCACTTCCTCCAATGGATCCCACTCGTTGTGTGAACATACGGGACATTCTTCTGGAGTCTGATTGGCGGATGGATCTATACGATCATGCGCGCTTGCCTTTGCATCGTCACCCTGTTTGACTTTGACGCGACTAAGCTCAACAGTTGCTCTTGGCGCAGACACGCATACAAAGCGCCAAAACTAAAAAAAGACATTTACATGTTAGTAAATCCGGGTTTGGAATCTGCTTAACGGAAAACAAAAGAGACCCACATCAATTGGTGGGTAAATGTGTCTGTCCCAAGCAAATTTTATACTGTCTGCAGCAAAATATTTTTGGCTATTTTTAGCCGTGATTACTACGCAATATAACTAACCTTTTGTTGCGCTTCTCTTCTTGCCAAAGCTCAGATTGAATTAAGGTGTTATGGGACTCTGAAGTACAAATTTTGCCTAAGGCTAACTTTTGAAGAAACTTATACCATGGTGCAAAACATTACCAGCACAATAAAGTTTGGGTCTACTGTTGCCATGGTAACTGAACCAGTTTTTGTAAAGTGACTAAAAAAAGTGCCTCTACGGGAGCAGTAATTACGTTTTACATTAAACTTTGGTGACCTGAAAGTATTTTTGAAAGTTGTCTATCCATTGATCTATGCAATGAACTAGAATCATAAAATAACTCAACTTACTTTACGAGCAAAAAATGTTTGAAGTTGAAAGTCTGGAAAAGAGCGAGATTTTTTGCCTCGAGCATCAAAAGAGATTTGCATATTACATAAAATCCACATAACTTAACCACTTGATTCTAGTTCATTGCATGGCTGGTATACATGCCACAATTTTCAAACCTAGGATAAGTTGTTGTTTCAAAAGCTCAGGGTGAGAGGATTGTTCCCGTGAGACATATGCATAGTTCGAAAAAGTTCAAAATTTGAATAGTGCAAATAAAAAAAAGTATTCACTCTAAACTATTTGTGACACAGAGAAACAGAAAAGAAAACACCAAACGAACCAAACTTTGGTCAATAGCAACACTTATGGTACTAAAACCTCCCGAAATGTTGATTGGGCCCAAAACTTAAAAAATCAAAACACAAAAGTTTACCTCTAAATCCAGCTCTTAGAGAGCGTTTTGCTCCTTTTAACCTCCTTCAACAAACAAAGTTTTACAAAGCAACTCTTCAACTTGCAGAATATATAAATATTTTTTAAATACGCTGTAAATCCAGGCCTTAATAGTTCCATTTCTTCTACCAATTTTGCTTCGGCCGCCGTTCATAACAAATCTACCGAGTTGCATTCTGGGAAATCTACTGACATTCGCCCCTTTCAAAGTTTTTTTTTATATTTTTATATAAGTATCGCACCATGCTAAAATTCTGCATCAAAAAGCACCTAGATGCTTTTTGAATTTGGTCAAACTTTTAAAAATGCAGGGTACAGCTGGGGAGACAAACTACATTTGCTTAAAAGGCCCCTTGTCCATGAACGGCGTACTGTCGGTAGATCGCTTGGAGCGTGCCAACAAATTTGCCATATTCACAATACCAACAATCAGTTCTTCGATACTGGCAAGGTTTAAGCCTTCTTAGCCCTTAATGATGAGCCCAGGCATCTAAGAAAATGGCCAAAAATGCCATAAAATTATACAAGTTTGTACGATTTGCCTGCAAAACTGCCATTCAGGTGTTAAACTAAATTATGGCGGGCATGTTCACGTGATAAGCTGCTACATGTCATCATACATCCATGCCATACCCAGTCTCCGATCTTTTATTTCTGGAGAAAATAGACTTTTTAATACCCCCATCCGACCACACCCCAACCTCCTATTTTAAGTAATTTCTAGGGCGATTGGATGGCGAGAAAAGATATTCTCGATGGTCTTTTAGTCCGCATGTTTTATGCGTTGCTGTATTAGGTAAGTTCAACAACTTCAGAATCTTGTCAAACTATTCTTCAAATATTGTTTTGCCGAATTTGATGGCCATTTGTTGTATTTTAATTTCTGAACGATACGCTTTTCTTGAAGGACTTTTCATTGTATCGGCTTTGTTTAAAAAGATGAAGTCGAGTCGAGCCGCAAAAAGATTTTCTTTGCTGATTTGTCGTTCTTATGGTTGAAACGTGAATAACTGATGTTGATCAATATTAAAATGTTAAGGACCGTCTTGGACCCTCTTTATTTTGCGAAAAAACGGCTCTAGAATCTTGCTAAATTTTGGTAACTTTCAGTTGCGATGATGCATAAATTAAATCTCTCTCACTTTAGTCGTTAAACGCTGGGGGGAAAAGCAAGTTGCAAGACGTTTTGAAAAACCATAGTTTGTTGAAAAATACTTCCTGTTTCGAAGGAAGAAATAATTATAAAACTTTCAATTAGTGTTTTCCCTTTCATATATCAGTTTATGATGACAAGTAAAAAAATGCCAAATCAAATATTGACATACACATGTACACAAACTTAATTTGACATGCAGTATTTTTCTTTCTTAAGAAATCCGTAGAATTTCATTTATAATTTTACGTATTTTGAAGTTTATTTTGCTCGTTGACTGTATATCTTTACTCCTCTCATACTTATAAAACTGTTCAGCTGCCACTGTATGGAAAAAGCCATACTATAGATGAAGCAGAAGAGGAGAATAGGCTTTCAGTGAAAGGAAATCCGGACAAACCTGATGTTATTTCAATATAACTACCACAGCACTGAGCAGAACTGTCTGGTGGATCATTGAAATAAATAAAGAAAATGAGTGCAATGAAGTAGAGCAGCAGTTTTAAGTCGTCTGCTTTTGGTGTGTTCACTCAGGCCTTATGCATGTTTACGTCAAACTAGTCAAATTCAGCCCCAAGCCTCGTATTCAAGAAATAGGTGTGAGCATTTTGCACGTGCAAACTGTGTTCACGAAGGAATTCTTTTCATTTGTGGACGCTTTGGGATTTGATTAATGAAAGTATTCACACTTTCGTGATTCGAAAGCAAGGCTTGTGGGTGTTTGACGTAAACATGCATAAGGCCTATTACAGGGGAACACTGAGGTGATTTTTTAACTTGTACAAGCAATGAAAACTGAAGAAAAGAAAATGTTTTTGGACCAACTGTATAGGACTACAGCCACAGCAGTTGGAATTAATAGCAATCCAGCAATTTTGTATCAATTTAACAGCACTCGCAGCAAAATTATGGTATGACTGCAAACAATCGAAAAGAGCAAGTATCTGGTTTTTAAAAATTGGACAATGGTTTGCTTTGGATAGACAAGATAAACCTTGACCACTGGTTCTCCTAAAGGGAATGCCATTTGGCATTGTATATAGTTTTTCACCTGTTCTAATGTCATACAGGCAATAGCTTTATTTTACACTTTGACCTTTAGTCAGTCTTCATCCTAAAGAGTTCAAGCCCAACTGGCCTAATGATATGAGATGTGTTAAATTGTTTTACTTTTGTTTACAATCAGCACTCTACATTAAGTATTTGGGTCAGGGAGGTTGCTGGGGTTTTGATTCCCCGTCATGTCAACCAAGTTTGTACATAGATGTAATCTTGTTCATAAAAAAGCCCTTTAAGTGTACAGGGCAGATTCATAAAGTGATTTGAGATGGTTAAAACTCTAACCCAATCGACTTTTCAGGAAATTTGCAAATTTGCCATTCTTACATTGGACACGCAAAGAATACTACTCAGAAAAGGCACACCCTTCATTTAATGCCCGAGCAGACTTTGATGAAGATGGTGTTGTGGTGGGAAAGGCCCATCTTCTAGCCATGATCACCAAACCGTTTGCCAGCCACTCCACAGGCCTTGCCCCACCACCATTGAAGCAGTACTTTATTATTTTTAGGTAAAAAAATGACATGATATTAATATTTTTTGAAAGACTATTTTCTTACAAAAATGCGGTCTAACAAGATAACTAGAAATAGTGGTCACTATAGCTGCCCCCGCTTTTGATAACCTGTTTATGGAATGTGTATCGAATATAAATACTGTGAATATGACTGTTGAAAAATTAACGTTTCAAGCATTTCATTGAAGTTAACATCCATGTAAGTAGTCGACATATTTATCTGTAAATTTGATAATGAAGTCTATTACAATCATATAGTATTTTATTAGTAACTCATAAAGTGCCCTTTTTGAATTGTAACCGCCGACTTGTTTATCTTTGAGAGTGACCTATTCAAAGAAAATTGATATAACAAACTTTATATCTCTTTCTGACAACATCGATGCAACTCTGAGTTTTCAGTGTTTCAAACGTTCGAGTTGAGATTCATTAGTATTTGCGATCTGTTGGATCGAGTCTGACAAACCAAATTTATTCAGTACTGTTTGAATGCTTTTGAATTCAAAGAAATCACTGAAGTGCAAAACACTCAGCTTAAAATGCTTCTCGAAGATGGCGAAACGCAAACTCGTAGATATAGATGCAAGACCTTCAAACGCTGCAAGATGCTGCTAAAATATGGCGAAGCTCGCTACCTCGTGGCTGCAAGTACGCGACACCACCGTGTGCGCCTTCTAAAATATTAATTACCCGAAACCACCGTGCGCGCCTAGTTTCATCAAATCGAGAATACTTCGCCCACTACAAACACATTTCTTACTTTTTCAACAAATTTATATTTTTTTGTCCTTGTATATATACAGCCGGGCTATTCTAGGGTGCCTTCTCGGGTTTTGGCCTCTGAGCCAAAACCCTGCGGGAGTAATAAGAATCACTAACTTGTTTACAAATCAATAATGCAGTAGAATCTTTCTGATCTATGTTATTATTTTAAGCCCACAAAAAACAAACTTTTTTCAAGTATGAGATATGTACACAAGCAGTTTGCAAGTATTTTATGGCGTCAAAACAGACCAAAAGGACAAATTAAACTGACATATATAACTGAGAGCTCCATTCCGTTGCCATTTTTGTATTATTTATTTTAGCAGACGCTTTCGAGCATTAGCTGATCTTCAGGTTATTGTTTTGCATATTGACCTGAAGATGAGCGAAATTGTTTTGTTTTTACTAAAATTGTAAAATTTTACCTTTTACAAATAACCTTTAAACCTGGCGAGATATGAATGTCTATAAGCAATATAAAACCTATATAGTATAATATATCTGAAAATAATATTTTTGAACAAAGTTTTCTTTTTAATTTTGTTGTTTTTCACTATTCAGTTTTGCGTACGCGTATGGTTCCCTGTCTGTTTAAGTTCAGGAAGAACTCCAACATTTGCAACTTCTAACCAAAGCAAATTCAAAATTTTAGCACTCACACACACAAGCAGAATTTATCTATACATCATTGGGCCCGTTAAAATGATTTGTAAATAATAGTCTTCTACGAAATAACAAGCAAATTCCTCAGAAAGTTTCGAACTCACCTGCTTTTATTTTGGCTTGTATAGTCTAAAATATATATGGCCTCTGCAGCCTTCCGGGAAAGCGAAATATAAAGCAAAATATAGAAAAATTCACTTAGTCACAAAACCTTAACGTTATTATGCTGCATGTATTCATATTTCACATCAGTCAGTCATCTAAAGCCTTCAAAATACCCCAGGAAGACTGTGAAAAGGTTGTTATTAAAAGGTTATTACAAATTGCGACAGCTCTCGCTATTACAAATTCCGACAAGGTGCTACTACAAATTGCGACGGGTACGCTATTACAAATTGCGACGACCGCTATTACAAATTGCGACAGGTATTACAAAATGCAACAGGGTGCTATTACAAATTTCGACAGGTATTACAAATTGTGACGCTATTACAAATTGCGACAGTACAACGTGGTCCCAAGGGACTATGAGGTGTTGAAGTAACAAAAAAACGGCTTTTTTTTAGGCTAAAAAGCAGTTATGACCTTAATCGATTGGCGCGAAATCAATTAATTAAAAAGTGGTCATAAAGGACTCTTATGGCCTGCTGCGTCATTCTGACGTGGTCCCTAGGGAATCGGAGGATTATCATAGGATTATCATAGTCATGAAAAATTCATATACAACCAGCAGCTTATACAAGGCTAAGTGTAAAAGAACGATTATAAAAGTAGTTTCTGTAGTGGCCATTGGAATGAACGATGCACACTTTAAGTTGATATTTAACATTAATATAAAACAGGATATAGAAAGGCATATAAAACTTAACTGTCGGCGATTTAAGCCCGTCAAATTTTCCTTGTTGTATCTTGTAGATGGCAACTGACATCTTCGCGATATTTTCTCTTCGTTTTATGTGCTCAAAACAATTCCTGTTAACAACTGAATATTTTGTATTTGTTTTTTTCTCTGTTAAATTTCTGAGTGTCTTTGAGTTCATTTGGCATTTTTTCGCTTGGCATTTCTACCACGAATGGCGTTTGCATTTGTATGTACTTTGCTTACCACGAAGCAAAATTACTCTCCATACTTTTCTTCAACAACGCCCAAACCTCAACAGAATTCAAAATGGCGTTGTTGCTTGCAGCTCACAAACAATGTGCCGAACCACGTGACCAGAAAACTCTGCCATATAGATTTGAAAGCCATTTTAAGACACGTGCCGGCCTAACGGCCCGGGCACGAGTAATAAATTTAATACACCGGAGACCAAGGAATTTGAGAAATAGGTTAATCTATTAAAAATCTACTACAAATCCTAGCTGGATGCCATATTTTCACCTTCTAGTCGACATGAAAGTATTTATATGTTTTTCGCATTCTGTAGTTTTGTTCTTTTAACTATTGCGTGACGTTTCCCGGCGGCTCACTTTGACAATACCGCAACAATCAAAAGTAATTTAGTAAGTGAAATCGTCGGACTCGGTATTTTAACTTAAAGTTCGAGTAATTCTATTTCAATTCCAGCCCTGCATGATTGTTTTCGTTATTCTAAAGCCCGAGCTCTTCCCAAGAATGTGCTACGACAAAGCAATTCAAGAGTGAGATGCTTACGTTATGCCTTAATGCACTGATTTGCAACTGTCGGAAAGGCGAATTTGAGGTAAGTTCACTCACTATTTCGGCGCTCGTTCTGCATGATCCACATTAAATATTTACATAGTTTTGTAGTTTTACCTTTCGTCTTCTGATGCATGTTTGTTAGCCTGTTTCGTTCTGAGCCAGTTTTGAGAAAATTACATTTTCCAAACCACACTTCCCACTTCGCTGTCGCTTCTATAACACTAACCAGTCCTTGAAAATATTGGGTTTAAGCAAACGAATAACATTTATTTTAGAAAAACAAATAGAGATTTATGAAGTAATAAGTTAAATCTGTTTTCGGCTAAAAAATGAATAATTATGAGCGTCGCGAACGATACGTAAGGTGATTGACTTCGAGCTGTAAAGTAGTTTTGAAAATTAGAGGTCACTCAACTTCTTCGGGTATATTTTTAATAATTTAAACTTTTGAAACGAACGAAGTCGGTTTTGTTGCCAATAGATGTGTGACCTCCTCACAATTAATTTTCAAGGAAATTAAGTTTTGATGCGGAAACCCGTTGGTCGGTTCTTAGGCGGACTGCCTCATAAATTCTTAGTCCCTCTCGTCTAAATTGTCCTAAGTTAACCAACAATCAATGAAGCGGCTAATTAGTTTGTTTGTGAATAAACATTAGTTTATACATTAGTTTATATTCGAAGCCTGGTTAAGGAAAACTCGAGTTCCTTCTATACACTTTTCTTATAAATATATGTTTAATCTCTTTCGAAAATGCCGAAAATTCCCATCAAAGAGCGAACTGTAAAGTCTTTGGAAAACATCTATTATAGACTCGATAAAATGGGTCAATGAACAACCTTGAGAACACAAAAGCCCTAATGGTAAGCTGAAATATTCCAAGTATTAAAAGCAGCAGCCACATGCAGTCTTCCACTGCCTGTTTTTACTCCGGTAGTTTCAATTTGTGTGCGGAAGTTTCGGCTTAAGATTGAAGTAGATCCTATTATTTCTGAGAAGTATTTATCCGAAGTGATAGTGATAGTGAATCATGATACTGTGTAATATTGCCTTCTGAAAATCGCAAATTTACAATATCTGAATAAACTTAAAAGTCAATAACGTTTTTCGTGCCGTGAACAGTAAAAGCATTCGATCTCGTGTGTTTTATGCTTGCACCAAGATATCCCCTCTTTAGGTTTGGCTGATCCGAAACAAACGAAGGTTTGTGTTGTAAATGTTTTTACCGCGAGACTAAAAGCGCATCTGAAGAATCGTTCTAAATGAATGAGTTTAAATTGATTAGTCGGTTGGTATCCGTTCATGGCTTTGGTTCTTTTGAACGCGCGGAATAATATTCAGTTGAACAAGTCACGAAATGAGCTTCGATGTTTAATAATATATATTCTAATTTCTCTATATTCTAATTTTTCTTAGTGTCAGGAACAATAATTTGTCTGCTACTTCAGATTTTGATGTAGTAATCTCTAAATCAATATTGCTTGTATCCTTTAAAAATTGATAAAAATTATAATTGTTTATTCTGCCCGCAGTTATTTTCCAGAGTCTTTTCCAGTCCAGCACTTTGCGACAAAACTGGCCAAAAGATTTCATTTTAAAAGCTTCAAAGAATGTGAACCATTTCTATTTAATCTTTTTTTTAAATCTTTGTAGTTTAACAGAAGATCTCCTGACTATTCTGCAGATATTGTTGATTGAAACGGATTGCGCTTTTATTATCCGTTTCGTTATTTTTAAACCAAGCTGAAGTTATAGGGATGACAATGAGAAAAAGGTGAAACGTGGAATAAGTTAAAATTTGATTTGATCAGGGAACTTGTTGTTTCCAGTAAATATCAGTTAACCAATTCATCAAATTTCGAAACCATTTAATACCTAGCTTCGCAAGGGGTTGTTAATACGACTTGGAAGTATAGTTGCTAAATCTTTGAGTTGAATCAAAGCCCAAAACCTACCGCTTTGACGGATTTAAGTGCTCTGCAACCTGCCTTGATAACACGAACACTGAACATGCCAATACTCAGTCTTTGCCAGTCTCGGATGCGAAAAAAAAACCGAATGTTTTTTAACTTGTCAGTTTCCCTTGAAAGGCAACAAACAAGTCACGCTGCTGAACACACTTGATGTATTGACGGTGACAGAATGATCCATTCCAATAATTCTTCGCACTTTCAAATACCCTCAGGTGAAAGATTCCATATTTGGAGACTACTTTGCACTAATTCGCAGTATCTCATTGGTTCATAAACAATGAAAAACATATTGATAATGGTTTAACAAATGTTTGTTTAAAGAAAGTAAAATCATTGTGACTTAATTATCGCCTATCACCCCCACTGGGATATAGACGGTCAGCATCCTCCATTTGCCTCTGTCCTGGGCTAGTTTCTCCAGCTGGACCCATGTTTGACCCATCTTCTTAACAATGCATCCTGTTCACGTGGCCATGTGCTGCTCGGCTGGCCTCTTTTCCTTTTACTCTGCGAGTTCCAGCTGAGGGCTCGTCTTGTGTGGTTGGTGTCTGGCTTACGTAAGGTGTGACCTATCCACCTCCAGGGACGTTGTTTGATGTCTGCTCTCATCGGTTTTTGTGTTGTTCGCTGCCATAGTTCTTCATTGCTGATTTTTTATCAGGCCAATATATGCGGAGGATTCGCCTTAAGCAATTATTGATTAATGTCAGGATCCTCTTGGTTGTTGTTATGATGGTTTTCAACGTTTCAGAGCCATAAAAGAGGACTGACTTCCTTCACATTAGTGTTTAAAAGCCTAATCTTGGTTTTAAGGTGGTCCACAACCTTTAAAAATAGTGGGGAAAAGGCCTTCTTTTTGGGGTATGGGGGGGATATATTAAATTTGCTATTTCCTCAAAATTAAACACTGAAAGACTGGGCATAGGTATGATGACCATGCTTGCCATAATTCAATTAATTTTCAAAAGGGCGGTTTCAAATGTCAAAACGCGAAAATTACGGAAAAAGTAGTGTTTTTTTGTGATACTGGGCATTTGCTGGTGCCCGAGCTCATCATAAAGGGCTAAGAAGGTTTAATCCTTGCCAATAACGAAGAACTGTTTATTGACACTGTGAATTTAACAAAAAAGTCGGAACGATCAAGTTGATCAGCTGACAGTTGTTGTTCATGGAAAAGGGGCCAAATGAGCAAATGTGCTAGGTCTCGTCAGCTACATTGTGTATTTCTGCAAGTTTGACCATCAGATAAAACAGATGGACAAGAATTTTTGTAAAATGTAAGCCTGGTCAGAGACTTAATCTAAATATCTAAAGAGACTTAATCTAAAAATCTAAATATTTGGGGGACTGCCCCGCACAATTTTCTGGCAATTTTCCTACAATGCACCTTATAGTCGCGCCGTAGGTGATTGTAGACATTGTCTGTCGGTGAAGAATAAAGTTAAAAGCTGAAATGTTCGTGATTCGTGAAAAATCTATTTTGAACCGTTAATTTTGAATTTTGTTTCATGTGAACTGTGCACGATGATGTAGACTATCGTCTCAGTATGGTGCAGGATTGCCGACGCCTTACTGGCGGCAAAAGGCTCGTGTTCTACTGACCGTAACGCCCAGCAGCCGGTATACTATCCCCGTCGGTTTGTCCTCCTACGACCGATCCGGCTTTTTAGAATAGAAGCTAGTGTCATCATTGACTTGTAAACAGTTTTGATAATGTTTTTGTCTTAGGACTCGTTTCATTCCATCCGAGAGCCCTTGTACTTTGGGGATTACTGCCAACCTGGCAAATTTGGGTTGATTTTCATTTTGGTTTTTGAGTTACGGAACTTGATCAAAACTCACAGCCACAAAATAGAAAATCTTTGACTGCCTTGTAAAATAAGTAAGCTATTGAAATTGACGTTCATGGTATCACTACAGATAATTGAAAATGTATTCGCGCGTACAGAGGCAATATCTTCGTGGATTGTCTACATACACAAAAGTGTATAGGGTTTGTAATACCTAAATTGTCTGCATAAACGATAGTGTAGAATCGGCTTTGTAATACCTAAAGATTGTCTACACACACGATAGTGTAGAATGCTTTGTAATACCTGAATTGTCTGCATAAACGATAGTGTAGAATGCTTTGTAATACTTGAGTTGTCTGCATACACGATAGTGTAGAAAGCTTTGTAATACTTGAGTTGTCTTCATACACGATAGTGTAGAATACATTGTAATACCTAAAGTTTGTCTACACACACGATAGCGTAGAATGCTTTGTAATATGTAAATTGTCTTGCATACGCGATAGTGTAGAAAGCTTTGTAACAACATTAACAGTCTATAAAATAAGGTTGAGGAAGTGTTGCTAACAATTAATGAGTTCAAAGCAGGGATGTTTGTTTTAACGGAGACAAAAACTTTTACATAACAGGTGCGCTTATCAACAAAACTCATTCGAGGAACGTGTATTGACAAAAGGGCGCTTAACCCAACCGTTACAGAAGGGCGGGGCTAAATAGAGAACTGAACTAAGGTTTGTATGTAGGTGCGAATTAAGGGGAACAGTAAGTAACGAACAAATTTCTCACTAAAAATTGTCTAAAACGTAAAACGTGGGTAGTAAGAGATCATGTGGCTCAAAGTTCAGAAGTAAGATTCGAGCGAGCCACGCCGCCTGATGTCCGCTGTCCAGCAGTGAAATCCGCCACCAAGGGAGTTTGCGAAGCGCATCTTGACTGGGATGGACTCAATACCAAGTTTCTCAAACATCTAGGATAAAGAAAAGAGACTGGCATGGGGACTATTCGAACTAATAAACGCTCACTTAATCCTATAATAGAAGCCACGTTTAGTACTGTCACAGAAGCTGCGTACTGGCTGGCTGACCTACTATTGAGCAATAGGCAGCGAGTAGCGAAACTGACGGTGTTTTAAAACAAAAGAACTTGAGGGATTCTTTAAACACTCTTCAAGGCCATAAGCAGCCACATTACAGAGACCTGAGGTCATCTGAGAAAAGTCGAACAAAGAGTACTCATTTGGGAAAATCGGAGACACTCAAATTGTCAATCGTCGGGACATTCCTTAAAAGCCAATCTTTACTCTTTCAACGAAACTGGAATTCCTTACCTTCTGTGTGGAGGTTTCGTGTTTTGAGACGAGTACCCTCTTGGGATCCAACATTAACACGTTCATTG
>JAOBRD020904602.1:0-12599 GCA_027575215.2 Hydrozoanthus sils | reverse complement strand
CAGATGAATCCGTGAGCCTGTTTTGATTTTATTTATTTATTTTTATATATATATATATATATATTTTAATTTTCAGTTACATTAAGAACATTATTGAGGGATCCTACTATCTACGGTACAAGGGACAACACCGCAGTAAGTATTTTGTGAACCAGGAGTTCGGGTTTCAAGGTGCAAAGGTCAACAAAAAAGAGGAATGGCATGATGTGTCAATAAATACTGGGGTTCCAATGCCCAGAGGTGAATACCATGACCGGCAGACGTCAAACTACTCATGCAAGCAAATCAGGGTAAGTTTTCTGCACGTTTCATCGCCCAGCCATTTTCAGTCCTTTTCTTACTTTGCAAGTACTAAAAAGCTAGCGAGGTGTTAACGGCTGCTTTAAATGTCACAACAAATATGATCTATGCAGAAACTATCTCACTGAATCGAGCAGTTTTGATAGTTATGCCACGGGCAAGAAATACACCATTCGGCAACGTACCTGTTGTACTACTAACAACGTTATTTATTTAGTTACTTGCAAGAAAAGTAACATTCAGTATGTAGGTTCTTGCACCACAGAATTTAAAGTTAGGTTCCGTAATCATAAGAGCCATATGATAAACAACCGCAGGGCATGTGAACTAGCGACACATTTCAATATATCAGGCTATTCCCTCAAGGACTTTGCTTTTTTCTGCATCGAGGCGATCCAATGTAGCGACAACAATAGGGTTAATGCAATTCTCACTAATAGACAGGCTTACTGGATAGCGCAACTTTTTACGCTCCGGCTGCACGGGCTCAATTAGCGTAAAGAGTACAAATTAAAGAATAGGATAAATTTTACCAAATAAATTTTCGCAATGAGCTCGCTAGTTTATTTATACAACATTGTAGTTTTAGCTAGTATTAGAACAACACTTTTTGTCTAATTAGTATCTAGCTCCCGAGATATTTTAACCACTTAAGGAAATATTTAGTATCTTAAATTTTTAACAACAGTCATCGGTTGCTCCTTCCAGTAATCCACTCAACTCTCTCTCGCTCTTTCTCTCTATTTATACACAAGTAATGGACAATGGACAAAACATGGCTACTGAAAGATGTGCAGCTTAAAGCCACGAGCAAGGGCCGATTCTTCAAAGCACGGCCAAGAACAACAAGAACTTGCTGCAGGTACAATTGCAACACAAGCTCCGATGTATTACCGATAGCCTGCACAATACACAAAACGAACCAAAATCACAAAAAAGCCAAAAGAGCGTCTGCTTTGCCGCCTAGAATTTGGTCGCAGTACCCAGGTTTTAACTATACGTTGATGCTTGTTTTTGAAATGCCTGTTCCAGAGCATGACTTTATGACTGAGATAATTTAGACCTGTCGCAGCTCTCTCGAACCTTTTCGAATGAAAGTTGACGCTTTCCGAGGGCAGACGAGTGAATGAAATTAACCCTTAAAATAAGGCTACCACACTTCTAGATCTCAACGTTCGTGCTGCCTGGAAACTTTGCCAGAGCAAAGAATAACGTAGAAGCATCCAAAATCAAGTATTGTGTTTGTCAAGTAGTCCAATCGAGTAGGTGCAAAGAGCAACATGAAAACCTGGGTGAGACGGTCACACAAGCATTCTTGTAATTGGGTTCGATTCCCAGTCTGGGTTGTTGCTCTGCACATGTTTTCGTCTGTAGGCGAATGATTTATTTTGATCTTTTAAGCTTATTTTATAAGCTTAATAACCTTAAAATCTGAATAGCAGCTCACAATCTATTAGAAGTTTATACTACCTATAATAATGTTCACTGCCTGCCTCGACTAGCCTAAGCTATTTTGCGGGTAGCAATGAATTTCTATGTAACTGTTGTTATTATAAATAAAAGTCGGAAAGTTCGAAAGTCAGTCAGTTTCTTTCCATCTGGTCAATTGAATGACTTCTTTGATAAACTTTTTAAAGTTACTAAATTGCTAGTGTTTGTGGGGAATAAAAAGGATATACTGCGGAAGCGTACCAGAGCTAAAGAGTGGATAGAACATGCGAACGACATCTTAGAGATGACACAATCGGAAGCATTTCTTTTGTTCAAAAAGACATATCCAGAAACAGTCATCGGGCAAAGGAAATTTCAATCCAATAGTTAAAGCCGTTGCTAAGGAGCGTGGCCGTCAGTCATGTATGTGTCATCAACATGTGGAGCTGAAAATGGTTTTTAAAGATTGCCTGAGGTTTAAGCGTGAAGTTGTTGAAAAAGAAGGGGTAAATCAAACCGTTTTTAATGATGTTTTCGAAGTTCTAGAAGAAACTCTTTGTCCCAGGGAAGATAACTACTCTTTCCACAAAATGGATTGTCTGCGACGGAACTGTAGTTTTTGTGGAGTTCATAAGTTTGAAATTTCACCGACTGTGAAAACTCATATGATAGGACACTGAAATGGAGAAAGTATGCTACGTTCTGACCAGGAAACTTTCTAAAGATGGAACTGAGGTAGAAAAGATTTCTCTGTTAACAAAGAAACTGCGCCAAAGGAACTCTTCAACTATTTTAAGGGACTTTTGTCTGCCTTTCCCCCTAACATGCGATTTTAGCGAAGTGGCAAAGAGCTCAGTTTGAGGCACTGTTAGAAAATCTTCCATCTGACCATGCAGTTTGCGTACATGACTATTTCGAGAGCTATGGATGCAGGGCGCAAAATGAACTCCAGTCACAGTATTTCAACATGGAAAAAGTCAGTATTCATGTCACAGTTTTGTATAGACACACTGTAGAGTGTTACGACGGTGTAAGCAGCACTCCAGATAACCCTGAAGTCGTTAAAGAGTATTTATTTGCCATTTCAGATGACGTAAAACAGGATCACGATTCGGTATTGCATGTTCAAAAATTAATTTCCAGTTATATTTAAGAGAAACAGTGAACACACAAATAAACCGAATGCACGAGTTCACTGACGGATGTGACGCTCAGTTTAAGAGCAGGCATTGTTTAGGCGATTTATCCTTTTCACTAACGAATCTTGGCTGTCTAGTTCAAAGGAACTATTTTGCTACTTCTCACGCAAGGGGCGAGCAAGATGCTGCAGGGTCAAATTCTAAGCAGAAGGCCTCCGCAGCAGTTCTACGCGAGAATGTGGTAATTGCTTGCGCAAAAGATCTTAACGATTTTTTGCAAGCTAATTTTTCCCATCCCACTAGCAGCAGTTCTTCGTTTTCATCAAGGAAAACATCTGTTTAGTTTGAACGAAAAGTTTTTTTCTTTATTCCTCGCAACTGGTCCTGATTCTGTGCCTCGCAATCAACCGGATGGTACGTTCAAGGCCGGAAAGAGCGTGCAGCAGTTACATTTAGTTTCTTCTTCAAGCCATCAGTTGAACCTTCGTACTAGCAAACTAGCTGCTATTGCTTTGACTGTCTGCAAGGAAATTTTAGTGGATGTGAAAATAAAAAGTGAGTAGACGAGTGGGAGGAATTAAGGCTCGAGAGAGTAGCTGATCCATCTCGAACCCGATTGACGGATGATGCAGGAATAATTCCTTTAAGTGAAGGTGTGGTTGATCTAGCTCCCAAGGACAGTGTTGTCCCAATTGCCGCTGTAGGTGACTCGCAGTACGACTTCTATTTGTTAAAGGTTGTAAGCGAGGGCACAACAGTACTGGAAGACGATCTTTGTAATGATTATTAAGCTAAGAGTTTACTTGTGGTTAGCATGAAATTTTGGGACACTTCAGTTTTTGCGCGATAATATAACTGACTCTACCTATAAACTGATTTCGTTGTGAAATCGAGAAGAAAAGCCATCTTTCAACTCCCACTAATTGATTCCCTTTGAACTCTACCAACTTGACCGTAGTTTTATGATTTATTTAGTAAAATATGACTTTGTCGTCGATCGCTTGTTGGTACCGATATGTAGATGAGAACCCCTACTCAATGACTTCCAATCACACATCAACAACCAGCACCCTAACATACGCTTCACTATGGAAATTGAAGATAACAAGTGCCTACCCTTCCTCGACGTTCTAGTTAGACGCAAACCCGATGGTTCACTAGGACATTCGGTTTATAGAAAAACAACCCACACTAACAGATATTTGCACGCTGATTCTAATCACCACCCTTCTCACAAAAATTCAGTTATTGATACCCTCTTGGGCCGCGCTGAAACTATTTCAGATTCTGACTCCCATGATCAAGAAAAAAGAAAAGTCACTCAATCACTCCAGCAAAACGGATACCAATATCAATATATTCGTGCAGTTCTAAACAAAAGCAACAAGTCTAAAGATAAGGAAAATGATCCCATTGGATACGCGTGCCTACCATACGTTAAGAAAATAACTGATCAAATCTCAAAACTTCTGCGTAAACAAAATATTCAGGTCTGTTTTAAACCCACTCGCAAAGTCAACCAGTTTCTCCGATCCTATAAAGACACACTCCCCAAGCTTAAAACAAAATGAATTTATTTAGTGAAATGCGACTGTGGCAAATGCTATGTAGGACAAACAGGCAAAACAATCGAATGCCGAGTTAAAGAACACGAATGACACACTAGAAATGGACATTGCAATCTTTCTGCTATTGCGGAGCATGCTTTTAATAATCCACATCACCGAATCCTTTTTAATGAAGTTGAAGTTTTAGCTAAGACAGAAAAATAAAATTATAAAAGAAGCGGTAAAGATACAAATACATAAAAAAAAATTCAATAGAGATGACTCTTTTAAATTAAGTCACACATGGATCAAGTTATTTAGACACAAAGAATTTTTACGCCTGAATTATACCTTTGTTCTTACAATTTTATTTGTTATTATGCATATCACTGTACATATATCTTTCTTTATTCTAGTTCTTTTTATTCTGATGAAGGTCACCACAAGTGTGGGCGAAACATAAAGTTTTACAGAAAAATTTTTATACGTGTAAACCGTAAAGTTTTTTAAAATTTCTAATTTCATCTGTATATAGTTCTTTATTTATTAATTTTTTTTATTGTATTTGCTTGTGACTAGCTTTTTCGTTTTTCTGTTTTACAATTACAACAATCCTCTGTTATTATGCTGACCGAGCCACTCAAGCCTCTGGCTTTGGCTTTTCTTGTAAGAAGTCTTTCCTGCAGAGGACAAATTGATTGATTGTATTATGGAGACACATGAGATCCACCCGCATGCTGCTGGTCACTGCTATTTTGCTGGTCATTATGTCAACATCATTTTGAAAACCAGGAAGAATCTTAACTATTTTCGTAAATTGTACACCATCACAGCTAACTTGTAGTGTTACAACCCATTCACAAGGTATGTGAACGCGGTTGTTTTTGTATTTTGTGAAAACCATCAGCCAAGGTATACATTATGGACGATGAAAACCTTATCACTAGTCTCAGCAATGAGCTTCACAAGGGAGCCATGCTGAATGACGTCCCAGCTAAGTCAGATACATCCGCTAGTACAGGTGAAGAGTTCGAGGGGGCCACAAAGCCAAGAGTCAAAAGGCAAAACGTGACATTGGATGAAATAAATAAATCCCACTTTGAAAGCCTTAGCCAAGTAGAAGAAAAGCTGAGAATAGATGCCTGATTAAAAGCAAGCTGGGGCTTTCAATTGAAGCATTAGAGCGTGGGAAAGCAAAATTTCTTCATTAAAGTTAAACTAAAGAACTCTTAAGATTTTTCTGAATCAAGTATATTTTTGGTATTTCTTTCATTGCACAGCTAGTAAATCTCTCATAAGGTTGGTTTGCTTTTTTAAAATTATAATTAATTTGTTTATTGATCAAAGATTCAGTGACTACACCCATCGTACCAGAGGCTTGGGAGAGTATGAGCACTGTGGCATGCATATATTATTTATACACCCCAAAGAAGAGTTAAAAGATGGGACTGTTACATGGCGAAGGTACAATGAATATATCCCCACAGGAAAGTTTTTTGCCAATGGTCAAGAGAAAAAGAAGCTTGTCCTAGTAACAAAGCAGACGTCACCATCAGAACTATTTGCCTACTTTAAAAATCTAAGTGAGGATTATCCATTGCATTGCTTTATGGTAATGTGGCATACAATTCCATATATAATAAATATTTGAATATTTTTATATTATTGCAATTTGTGAGCTATTAAGTATCTTTTCTAAATTTGGTATCTCTTGTAAATTATTGTAAATTGTACATCATTAAGAGTAAATAAATAAATTTTGTTGTTGGTAGCAGAAGAAGATGGCATTCAAAACACAGAAGGATGTTTGTAACATGTATTTGTCATTTGAAATGATGCAGTTCAAGACCACAAGTTTCAGGAACTTTTGCACTCCTATATGCCAGCGTGTGTTGGTATGGAATTATCAGTCATGCATGATTTCACTGATGTTCGTGCAGCCCAGTATAAGTCATGACATTGTTAGAGTGATGTATCTTGCAGCACTGCAGATTTTGGCTATAAGATCAAGTGCAATTATTTCGAGACATCCCATGCTAAGGGGGAACAAGATACAGCAGGGTCCCATATGAAACAGAAAGTTACCCAGGCCATAACGAGCAGAAATTGTGAATTTGTAACGAGGTGTAGCAGTGCTCTTTGAGTCTGCTACCTCTTAATCCTTTTTATGGACAAAACAACATAGTCTTTTAATAGAAGACGGCATAGATGAAACCCTAATGTTGTTGAGCTACTTGGTAGAGTTCTTATGGGTTTTTATGGGGACAAAGATTTTCTGGAACAAGTCTGCTGCAGCTAAAAGTCTGTCTTATTTGGGAAAGATTAGCATAGGGTCAATACTTGTGAACAATAGGTCGACACCTGTGGACAATGGAACTGAATATGGAGTCAACGAAGCGAACTATTCAACAGATTTTGTAAAGAAAGTTCCAGTGCATGTTACATTATCTATGTAGAAAAAACACATATTACCATTTTCATCCTCTTTTAACAAGATTTGCATTTTAAAGCTATGGGAATGGATATATGATGATTGCCTACCTGTCTATTGCATTCTTCATGTTTTTAAAAAAAACCCTGATAGGTGCAGAGAGGCTATACTCCACTTAACAAGTACCACATCAGGAGCATTCATAAGTGGCAGGGTGGAAAGGGGGAGTCAGGATGGCCAAGCGCTTAGCACTCTATCTCCTATCTCTGTGGACCTGGGATTGGGTCTGCAAATGGGCTGACTCTGGGGAATTTTCTCCCTCAACAAAATCAACACCCAGCAAATTCCATCTGGCTGTCGAGCTGTGCTCAAAGGTTGTATATGGACAGTATAGCAGCAGCGACTGTGAATTAATTTTGAGTATGTTTTTGTCTCCCTTGTCTGTGTGCTATAGGTAAGTGTGGTCCAACCCATTGACCTAGGAGTAGCTGGTTGAAACACATGAACATTGTTCAAGATCGAAGAATTGAAGTGTCATAGTAGAAAAGAGGGTTTAGTCTTCTTAAAGCAGCTGTGTGTTGGTCACTTCAATGGAGACTGGTAAAATAAATGACATTGTTATTGAGCTAACGAGTTTTGTTGGGAGTACAAGAAACACATAAATGACAGAGAAATGCCAGAAAGTTTGAAACGGAAAGCAAAGCACAAACTGTTATTCAAAGCAAACTACAGTGGTTTTGCCCCTGTTGTTGAGCTGTAATATGCACTTTGAATATTCAATCAGTAAGTGGAGACTGAACGACATTTTCAATTTAATAATATTCTTTAATTAATGATAAATAACTAAACTAACATTCTATCAATTATCATTTATACATACAGTATTACTATCGGGGGGAGGGGGAGTAATCCCTATATTGGGATGGTTGGTATGACCGCCATATTTTTAGGGGTTGAAAATGCCAGTCCTATATTTTTTAGGGGTTGTAAAAAGAAATCTTGTGTTAAACCAAGAGCCTGGCATTTTTTAGGGTTGAAAAATGCCAAGCTATTGGACTGTTACAGTCCTGTGTTTTAGCAAATGTGTTTACTGACAAGAAGTTAAAACAAAAGTCCTTTGGTGAACATTCTATTACGTGCACACCTTTATTCCTGTGCATCATGCTCAGCACAACACAAGGGGTCTTAGCGCCAACCTGCTAGCTACCCAGGGAAAAATTTCAGCTTTCAATTGGAATTTTTTAGGGTAATTTTAAAACCAAGAAGTATTTTTAGGGTGGAAACTTTTTATCCCTTGTTATTTTTAAGGTTAGACTTTTTGACAATCATCCCTACCCTTTTGAACCTGGAGTATCCTCCCCCAGGATTATTATTCAAATTCTGCAAATTTAATGCATGATGGTACTAATAAAACAGCTTGAAATAATTATTCAAGTCCATTTATCATGAGTTTGTTAAGGTTTGGAGTGGACGAGAAATCAGTTAAAGTTTGGAGTAGACAGGCAATAAGTTTTGGTTCCAGGGCAAAATTTGTCGAAATTAATTTAAAAAACAAAAATGAAAAAGATGCCAAAAACTGCTGGGCAAAGTTGTCTTTTAACAGCTGGTCAATTTAGCTGTTACCCAGCACTTAGTGAAACAACTGTACTTACAATACCAGATACATTTATACTTATTTATGACTAAACAATGAGTTAAATTCCTCTTTAATAGTTGTTACTTACAATTGTGGAATACATGATATTATTTCCCTCAAAATAATAGAGAAGTACCTAAAAAGATTGAAAAAAGAATTAAAAACAATCTATTCATTTTCGTAAGACAGAGGAGTCTAATTTTGAATTTTAAAAAGTTGTACAGTTCAACTAAATTCTAGATTCTCCTACATTCTTTACTGATCCTTTGTGTGTAGACTAAACCCCCCTTTTCTCTTCTTTTACATAAGTAAGTTATTTATTTAAAATATTACTTAATCATAATTATTAGCTGAATCTTTTTATTTACTAATATTTAACAAATATTGGCCAAAACTGAAGTGAATATCTGATAATTATTATAACCCACCCAATAAATTTTGTGCAATCTCACTGGATAAAACACATTATGTGGTACAAAATCAAAAGTAGGTTATCAGCGAATATACCCCTTCCAATTCAATAACTGCCTTGTGATTATGTCGGCAATTTTTTAAGTAAAACAACAAATGTAATTTTTCAAATTTTGAACAAGTTTAAGTTAATAGACAAGAAAATTAATCATTTCGCTAAGTCTTGCAACAAAGATTTTTAAAAATGCCTAGTTTAAATGGCAGTTCAAGACAGCACAAAAAAGTTGCCAAAGTAAGCCATAAACACATATAAATTTGAAGGTAAAAAAGCTGTAAGTCTGCTCTCACTAAACAACAGTTTCAATAACAAGCTTAACTAAACTTCTCAAGTCTCTAAAGTTCTGTAAAACATCTTAAAACTGAGAGTTTACATTCCATCCAACTTCAATTAGTGTGGAGATTAGAGAAATTTTCATTGCTGCAATTGAACACAAAAATTTTTCTAAGAAAAATTATTGGTAGGGTTATAAAATACATAAACCCCTCTTTGGCTTACTGGTATATTGGAGGATATAATGTCCTTGGCTGAAAGATTGTCCTCAAAATTTCTCAGTTGCCCTTGCAAAGCTTCACTTCTTGGCCAACTGTTCATTTTTTCAGACAATCTATCTGCTGTGGACATTATCCTCCAATATACCAGTCGAGATGAAGTTTTAGAAAAATTACTCAGATTATCAGAGAGAAAAATAGCCATTGCCAAAAACTTGTGTAAAAATAATATAATATTCTGTTGTTATTTGCTCAATCACATGTATTGACATCTGAAACATTCTCACCCGGAGTAGTATCAAATCTTCACTAGTTAGCAAAATGTCAGAGGGTTATTGCATTACTCTTGAAAAGTGCTATGCAAACTTAAAGCTTTTGAGAAAAGTGTTTTTCTTCACAGAGTTGAACTGTTCCACCTTGAAGATTCACAAAATTTTGAAAAATTGTTCACATGCTGGCTGTAATCACCTCACACAAAATGATTAATGTAAGCAGTGGAAACTCTGTATTATCACCCGAGTAATTTTACTACTCAGTGAATATCTGGGTGATGAGTGTGAATTTTACGCAGCCTCAGTGAATATCTTAGAAAAACTTGTATTATTTGCAGGATGGTTTATTTGTTGTGGTTCAATTTGTCTTGCTTTGAATTTTATTTTCCTTTGTTTCAAACTCATTATCGTACATTGGAATGTCCAAAAACAAAGGTATACAAAATTTAAACAAAGGATAAAATTGAACCTTAAAGTGTATATATATCAGTATCATGGAACTTGGTCTGCTAGAAAGGGATTTTGAAAAAAGAAGAAAAATTTCATTTATTTAATTAAAATAACTCTTTTGGTTACTAAGGTATTAAGGTTTTTCATACATGCAAATTACAAATGTGACTTCAAAGTCGGGAAAAATTAAAAAACAATTGTTATCTCTATAACAGTGACATGTTTGTGTTGTGTTAAAGTGCAGAGTTTTAGGATGAATGATCTGATATTTCAAGAAACATTGACTGTTTTGTAATTTTTCCCTTTGGATTCTCAACTTTCATGTCACAACATTGGTTTTTGCATATTTCAAAAACCTTAATACCTCAGCAACGAAAAGAGTTATTTCAAATGAAACAAACAATATTCTTCTTCTTTTTCCAAATCCCTTTTTAACAAACAAAGTCCTATGATAGTGATATATACACTTGAACATACTCCATATATGTAGTCAATCACTCACACTCACTATCTGTCTACGTCATTAATCCATTTGGGGGCGGGTATGTTGTTCTATGGCGTTTTGGTTCACAGCCTTCCTCCACGCAGCCTGGTTGGTGGCCAGTTCTGTTGGAAGATGCAGGGCCTTGAGATCCTCAGCTACCACCTCATCCAATGTTATCCTGGGTCTGCCTCTTCTTCTTTGTCCCGCAATTTAGAATTTTTTAATTGAAGATTTTGTGCTTGATGCCATCTCAGTGTGCCCAAACCACCAAAGCCTTGCTCTACAAAGGGCTGTCTCAAGGGTCACACACTTGAGTCTATCCTGTATCTCATCTAGGCTGGTGTCATCATCGGGTTTCAGGCCACACATCCATCTCAACATAGCTCTTTCGTTCCTCTCAAGCCTTGCCATGTCAATGCTGTCAAAATTTTTTTTTTATTTTTAGAACTTGTAACCAGCTGGCTATTACAAGATTTTGTTGAGAGTTATTTCTAATAAAGTCATGAACAATATGATGAAAAAGTTAAGCTTATCTGCTTTCTTGGGCAAACAAACATTGAAATAAATGCATTTATTCTTGTGCTAATTGCTACAGAGGCAGACAAAGTAATAAAAGTAACTATATGTTGAAACTATGTATGGCTATAATTAGAGCTTGTACTTAGACTTATAGTCTACTAAACTCTTGCCTCAGGTAGCCACGGCCATTTGAGAAAAAGTCTCGTCCTGGTATATATGTCTTTGTATTTTCTTCTTCAGAAACATTGAAAACTTTGAAAAGTTGGAAAAGAAGTTTGTGTTTTTTGTTCAACTATGAGTTGTCTTGGTTCATGCAACATATAATCTTATTTAAAGATCCTCTCAGCCTTTATTTTTGTCAAATGGCCTGGTATCATTGTACAGTGGCCCACTGTGCAATGCACAAATAAAAAATTCAGTGCAAAAATATTAATCACAATACATTAATTTAAATTACTCAGTTCGTGATTTCATTTTCTAATACATAGGCATGCTTTTCAGTGCACAAATGTACTTTGCAGTGCACAAACATGTTTTTCAGTTCACAAATAGTTTCCCAGTACACAAATATATTTTCCAGTTCACAAATACATATCCAAGTGCACAAATAAATTAAACTGATGTATTAAGATTTTAATATTTATGCACTGAATTTTTTTTATTTGTGTATTGCATACAAGGGCCACCATATCATTGCAGTCAGATAAAAAATCTCTTGCTTATGTTAATGTGATGAGGTTTGAGTTCAAGATTATAATTTTTTTTGTTTTAAGAGTGCATATATGATCTCAACTTCAACAATTAGACTGACCCACAGATAGCATAGCTATTCGAGGCTATTCAGTCATGAGTGTATATAATACATGTACTGTATAAATAAAAGTTTCTGTTTGTGTTACAAATTAAGTCTGACCGTAAAACAAGAAACAAACACTTTTGTAATTACAGTTAATAAAGTATTATCAAAATAACATACAAGGATTATTAGTGTACATTGTTGACCAATCTATTAAAAAGAAAAACAATTAGAGTAGTAGATCCTTTCTAATGTTCTAGATCATAATTTTGTATTTTGGAAGCTATTGCCATTATGTTTATATATGAACTTTCAATTTCCAGAAGAGTGAGGAGTATTTCTTTCAACATTATTTTAAATGAATTTTTGTTAATGTCTTTTGGCAACTTGGTAACCTATTCCCATTGAGCCACCCAGATATTTGAAATATTTTTAATGAACATAAGTCCCAATATAATTTAAGGCAGTCCGACTTTTCTATACCCAGGTTCGAAAATGTAAAATTTTAGATGATGGCTGTAAGAGCTGCAATTTGTGCGATTCGTGATAGTTTTAAATGATGCAGATTTTTATACTGTACATATTTTATAGTTTTTATCATCTTTAAAAATTTTCAGTTTTTTTTTAAGCTTGT
>JAOBRD020904498.1:0-12599 GCA_027575215.2 Hydrozoanthus sils | reverse complement strand
TTGTGTCATCCACATATTTCCACAGATCCGTGTTGCTGGTGTTTATGTCATCAATCATAAGAATAAAAAGCCACGGCCCGAGCTTGGTTCCCTGTGGCACCCCTGCCGGTACATTCCTCCATTCAGAGAAGCAATCTTCTCCCAGTTTGACTCTCTGTGTGCGGTCTGTAAGGAAATCGATGATCAATAGATGATCAAATAGATGATCAAATTGGCTTGATAAATGGAAGTATGAGAATTAAAAAGCAAAGCCAATACGACGTTTGTGAAATATATTTAATACAATATTTCGACTGGCCATACCAGTCTTCATCAGGTACAATTGAGAATCCTTACAAATTCATGCGAAATATATACAAGATTGAGATGGTGGTTGACAGGACCGGAAATGGACACTTTAGAATGTTTCATCTCTGGCGTTCTAGGGTTTTAGCTCTTATAATTAGAGTAGCTTCTCTAGCTTTACGAATGGAGTCGCGGGAAGAAAATATTTTTATACAACTCATTCCTATCGAAAAAATATTTTCTCCCCAATACTCCATTCGTAAAGCTAGAGAATGCTTAACTGATGCCAGAGATGAAACATTCTAAGCATCCATTTCCGATCCTGTCAATCACCATCTTGTATATATTTCGCTTGAACTTGTAAGGATTCTCAATTGTACCTGATGAAGACTGGTACAGCCAGTCGAAATGTTGTACAAATTATATTTCACAAACGTCGTATTGGTTTTGCTTTTTAACTCTTATATTTCTTACTAATGTTCAATTTTCTGTATTATAAAATAGAGGGCAAAGTTACTTCGAGCTGACTGGATACAGGCGTTAGGATAAGATCAGTATATAGTTTATGATTCATAGTGTAGCACCTAGTATTACAAATACTAGTGACCGTTATTTTCACCGAATTACTTCCGAATTGTCCTTTACTATTCATGACAAATGTTATAGCTAGCTACCGTTACTTTCACCGAAGTGTCATGTAATGCTAGTAACTAACCGTTAGATAGGGTTGGCCAAGCCACTGAACGAATTTACTTTAAGATTTACCGACTCCAAAGCATTTTAAAATCTGAATATGTACTTACATGCACGATTTTCTGCAGAATTGGCATTTCTTTCAACTAATCATTCAACTGTGCACTGCGTTGTGGCGACGTGATCAAAAGTAACGCCATCAAACAATATCCGCGACCCACAATTACATTTTTCCTCAGTTTTTCCTTGAAATATCTCAACGGACGCTATGTGCTACTCAATGAGCCGTCAAATGATTTTCGCTTAGCCGGCGGTTTTATATTTCATTCGTGCTATGTCATTAATTTGGATCTCGCTTATATTACTATAGGTGAGATTTGAATTAATCACATAACACGAATGAAATACAAAACCGCCGGCTAAGCGAAAATCATGTAGTAAAAGGACAATTCGGACGTAACTCGGTGAAAATTTAGCGGTCACTAGTATTTGTAATACTAGATGCTACAATATGAATCATAAACTATATACTGGTCTTATCCTAGCGCCAGTGACTGGATAACAGCGGGGGCAGGCATTTTTTCTTATTTCAGGGAAAAATTACTTAGCGCTGATTGGTCGCTGATACACTTCCAAAACTTTCCGAAGATTTTCCGAAAATTTCAAAAAGTCTCAAAAATGCTTTAGAAACATTTTCCGAAGATTTTCGAAAGTTTCCGAACGTTTCCGAACATCTCCAAAGGTTTTCCGATTTTTTAAAAAAATCATGAAATGCCTTAAAAACGATTTCAGACCTCTTCAGAAGATTTCAGAATGATTTCAGAGGTTGCAAAGATTTTGTTTCATTTGGGAGAAATGAGTTAAGTTATGCAACGCTTTCTCGTTGGATCCCACCAAGAATGAAGAATTTTGCCCTTGATGTCACAAACATGTAATCGCCTTGTTTCTCGTAAAATTTAGGATTAATATCACCTGTGTTTTTGTGCGACTCGGGCAATTTTGGAAAAATTTGAAAACACTCATGAAAATAACCCTTAATTTTAATCTGCCCCATGCGATTACCTATACTAATAATTAAACGTGTAAATGCTTTATTTTGATATTTAACAATTAGACTACAAGATGGAGCTTTCAAATTCATAGAAAACGACGATGAACGGTCTAATATTGTTTTAGCATAAAACCAATGCAGCTGTTCATAATTAATATATACAGACTGGTTTAGAAGCCCTTTCAGTATTGTTGTATGTTTTTTTCGCCTTTTTTCTTTTGTTTTCAGGTCTTTATTATAAGCACAAAGCAATTAATATGGTTTTTTGAAAATGCAAATCAACAAGTAGCCAACAAAGAACTGCAGGGTCACGGTTTGTTCAACTCAAAACAAAGCATCTTTGTACATTCTTTGTATTTCCCTTTTGAGGTTTGCCGACTTTCCTAACCAAACCGTATATAGTAACTATGAGCTTTTATACTGTATATTAGAAAATAAGCCCGAGATAACGCGATCTGATTGGTTATAGCTCCGTTTTCTATTACTGAATAGAAACCACGGTGGTGTGACGTCACATAACGCAAGAAAACCGTTAAATGATTTTTTTTCTGTGTGGACTTGAGAGGTTATTTTCTAAAAGGAATAAAACAGCCTCGCTTGTGTTTCTAGACTAAAATAGGATCGCTATGATGAGCAGACACTCGAAAAGTAGAGCTCAACAATTTTCTCGTGTTCTGCTACGTCATAGCGTGTTCTATTTTTGATTAGAAACACAAGCGGGGCTGTTTTATTCCCTTGCTACATTAGAATTAAAACCAAGTTTCGAAAGAATTCATCATTGTCGTTTGTTTTAAAACACCGGCAGTTCACTGCTGGCTGGCTATATTGCTAGAAAGAAAGTGAGTAGGTTACGCGCGTTAGCCAATCAGATCGCAGCATTCGTGATAGTACTGGTTTCCACTAATTCAAGTAAGTCACTTTTCTACATGTTTGAGCGACAGCTTAGTGCAAGAAATGGCTGTTACGATTGATATATAGTTAACCGTAATAAAAAATATGGTCAAATGTACCATCTTCAAATTGTAACCTGTTAAGAAAATAAGGTCTTTTGCCAAAAAGGGAACTATAGTTTTCAATGCTGGCAACACTCAAGTATTTCGGGGGATGAAGCGGAATGTTGGAATATGAATATTCGCATATTTTTGACCACGGAATATGAATATTAGGCCAGCCAGACCAGGGAATATGAATATTTGCCTCTCAAATATGAATATTTGGAAAATAATGCGTAATGAATATGAGTATTCTGGTTTGAAATGTTTCGCTTCATCCCCCGAAAGTATTGCTACAGGTTAAGGAGTTCCCCACTGTATAGCATTGCTGGGCTCAAATAAAACTTTTATGAAGTCTCTGTCCCTATCATCAGCTCAAATTTGAGAATTCTGTGCATATACTGACCAAAAGCCGGCCAAGCAATTTGTTTTGATTATTTTTACGGTTTGAATTTCCCGCGCGCCGCCATTTTGAATTGTGACGTAACTTGGTTGCAGTACCAGACCCCCTCCCGTTTTATTTGAGACCAATAATGTTGCACAGTGGAGGATTCCTTTAAGGGCTACTTTAGTAAAGCTTTGCTCTTCTTGCACCCTGTTTAGTATTGTTAGAACGGACCATCCCGACAGCTTTCTTAATGTTTGAGATTTCGTAAGCTTACGTCTATTCTATTTTTTTAAGTAGTTTTATAACAGATTTCATGCTTTTACTCCACCTTTACGCCTGTTGGATGCTAGAAGTTGATGGTACTCTGTAGTCACAGATGTAGACAACAAACTCATCCGAAAGAAGAGGAATACTGATATTTTCTCAAAAATTTTACTCGCAAAGGATCTTACGTTGCTCTTTCAATGCTTTTAAAGACCCATTATCACTTACCGTGATGCAACGCGGGCGAATAACTGAATCGTGGACCACGAAACAGTAGTTATTGAGTGTTGCTTTATTTGAGAGGAAATCCGTGTCCATCGTGTCACTTATTGCTGGTTTTAGTATTGTTTAAATATTTTCGAACTTTGCAGTTTCTCTTCTAGTCATTTTGCTATCTATTTGAAATATTTCCTTGTGATATTTGAGGATTTTTATAACCTTAGAGTAATGACGCGGCCAAAACGAAAATGAATTGGCGATTAACGGATTATGCCGCTTATCCAAAGCTGTTCGCGTAAAGTCAAGGTCGTCTGCCTCTAGAACATTTCGGTCCGGGCATAAAATCTAAAGTAGCTCGTAAGATGGTTTAAATTCGCAGAGATTGCAGCATTTTTGTTCTTCGGGGGGTTTTCCCGCAGATGCACTAGCATGGCGAATCTTCTTCCCGAGACGATGGATATTCCGGTCCGGGGTCATCAAAATTCTAAGAAATATTTCCCATATACCTAGTATTAACTGCCTCTTTCATTAAAAAGCATTTCAATGAGTTTTTAGGTTACCCAGGATGACATACGGCCCACAAACGGCCACAAGGTGAAATAGGTAGAAAGGAATTCTTACTAATTTTAAAGCAAAAATTGTTGTTGTTGTTTCAATCGCTGCAATCGTCTCGATAAAGAACTTTAATTTCCTCTTCTGACAGCTGAATTTCTGCTTTGTGATGATCGAATGCACTACCAGGTAATGTCTTCGTTTGTCTCAATTTTCCCGTTCTTATATTAAAGGTTTTGCCAAATTCGCAAAGCGCAGAGCATTTCTCGTCCGTGAATTTTCACTGCACAGGTATTCGCGCCGTTTCTTTTCTGATACTGTTTTGTCTTAAACAAGCAACCCTGTTGATTTAGAGCCATGCATTATGTCTTTGTAAACGCAAGATAAATTGTCTTGTACTGCAAATCGGTTAAAATTCAAAATATTATTCAAGTCTAGCCACGTTTGTTTCAACATTCGTGTCAGCTTCGACGATATTTTTCTGGTTCTTAGATAATTGCCCGCGTCAACTAAGGAACCGTAGCGGCTGTATGCTACAGGGCCGTTTCTAAGGAAATAATTCGCGGCTGTCCAGGGAACTTTCGAATTGATTCACTTATTATTATTTTGTCAAGTTCAGAAGCAATGTTTACTCACGTCGCAAGACTGCGGCTGTAGCCAAAGCCCGTAGGGGTTTTTCTGGTCAATGCTCACATTTCATAATAAACAATGCGCGGTGCATCACGGTAAGTGATAAAGGGTCTTTAAAACAATAGCAAAATATTTCCCAACTTTAATTATTTTAACACTGCTCGTTTTGATTGACATGTGAAGTTTCGACTGGCTCTGGTCAACTCTATTTGCCGCGAAACCATCGACCAATTAGAAGCGGTCTGCTGTAAGGGCATGAATAATTATTCGTGTTTGCGCAATGATTGTGGATGTCCAGTGAACAAAGGCATTCTCGGTGAAGGTTTTTGATTACTCGTATTTTTATTCTCGTGACACTGAATGACTTCAGAATGCCGTGTATTCTAGCAAGTATTCATCAACAGTTTTTGATTATTTTGAGTTATGATTTTGTTACATGATATAACGTGTGATTTGCTACCAGATCATAAAGTATGAAAAAGAAAAAGAAATAAACTTCATTAAAAACAAATGAATATCCATTTTTTTTAAAAGACACTATCAATTCTCCCTACACTGTAATGTTGTGCTCACTATAACACAGTATTACTTCTTGAATAATTTCGCGAAACTAAATAGAGTAGAATCCCGAAAGGCGCGCGCGAAGCCCTTTACCTGTTTCTTGCCGAGCGTGAAAGGGAAATTGAAAGTACAACCCCTATATTTTCGTTTCCATGCAGTCAAAAAGAAATCTCTTAGTACTTCATTTGTTGTATCAGTCATAGCTACAGAGTCAAAAAATGTAACAAATTTGCCTTTTCAGAACCAGCACTATATTTTTGAAAACAAGTTAGGGTCTACAAAAGAGGTCTTAATTTGTTTTCAAAAAGTTAGTGCTAAGTTTTAAAAAAGCAACGTTATACTTTTTATTGTACTATATATGTAACACAAGAATTTCGTTGCGTACGCCTAAAGCTTGTGTGTAGAAACATTAATACGCTATATTTTCACGTGTGAACGATAGCTATACTGTGAACCAATAAGAACGGCGTATAGCAGCTGATTTCACATGTGAGAATATAATCAGCAACGTTCAAGAGCTCCGGTTTTCGCTCAGTTTTTGAAAAATATGGCTCCTGCTAAATATTTAAATTGAATAGTAACAAAATTAACCCTATACAGCCCGGGGGGGGGGGGTAATCCCCCCCACGTATATTTTTGTGAATAACTAGGGAATGCATGGCATTACGATGCTGAAATTTTATGACTTTCACTAAAATTTTATTGGATATCTTTTGATATGTGTTTCGTTGTGTCCCACTTAATATTGTTGCTATGCCAACCACAATGTCAAGGCCGCTTTTTGCATTTTTAAAATATCCTTGTTTTAGATGCTTAGGTACAACGCAATAACGATTTTGGAAGTGTATAGTAATCAAAACTTAACAATCCAAGGTTTGTTTTCAAAATTTGCAGCAAACATGCTAATCAACTTTAAAAACAATGAATTATGGGTATTTTTTCAAATTTTCTATTTTTTTTACTATTCTTTTCAACCTGCGTATGAAGTTTTGTTTGTAAATAATATGCTAGTGTAGATATTTTTCAGATATTAAATTCAGATCCATTTAGAGCAGGCTTATTCACTGTCGTAGCTATCTACGAAAACATAAAAGAAACGCTTTATGTATGACGTCATCAATACGTTACAAAGACATTTTTATGATTATAATATTTCCTAATTGAAAGGATATTGCAATTAAAGTTAGCAAAACACTTTCTTTCATGTTGTTAATAAATATCTGCGTTCTGTACTAAATATAACAAAAAATATGAGTCTAAACTTCTTCGATGACGTCATTATGACGTCAGTAGTAATTTATCTCACTTAACAACAAAAATAGGTAGTTCTCATGGTGATTACCATTTGTGCAAAAAAATCATCACTCTAGGATAAATAGTAAGAAAGTAAAGGAGGGGGCGGGGGGTGGAATCCGCCCCCCTCCCACAGGGCTGTGACACCCCCGGGCCAGATAGGGTTAAAGATTTACCGCTATGAAGTGTTAGAAATATACACATACAGCACTTTAAAATATCATTTAAATCAAAAGGTATTTCGGGATTTATCCACGGCTGACGTTCGTATAAACAGCAGGCGCGTAGGCAGGGCGGGGGAAAGGGGGTGCTCTGGGTGCAAGTGCACCCACCCAGTGTCTAAAACGTTCCGCTCAAAAAGGACTAATACAGCAAAAAATAAAAAGAAAAGGAAACGTATGTGCACGAGCCACCATGGGATTAAAGAGGCGTTCTTCCTTAGCTCTTCTCCATGTACATTATGGAGCTAATGTCGACCTATACCAAGTGGTTGAGCTGTTTGCCCGCAAGCATCCGAGGAGGCTGGAGTTTGGCACGCTCTTTAAAGACACCCGACTAATCAAATGACAGCTGGTTATTGTAATAGCTCAGCTAAAACTTTGTTATTGCTTCTACAGGCACGGATTTAGGGTAGGGGCCAGTCGGTCCGCGGCTTCCTCTTTTTGTAGTGAAACAACAAACTTTTATAATTATAATTGGCTGTTATCGGAAAATGTAGAAAATGCCTATTTTAGCGCCAAAGCTGCGAACACCTCTTAAGCTCATTCGATATGCGTGATGTTTTGATGGTTTGAAAACTAGGAGATCAATCTCACTTTCCCGGTCCAATTCATATGATCATGGCGAAGTCAGCATGGCTGATGGCTCAGTGTCATTAGCAAAAAACTCACTAGTTCACTGTAAACGCTGTTATAGAGCAGCACGAATCACTCAAAACTTTACATAGTTTTAAACGGTAACTCAAAGTTAATTTTCTAATTTCATATAATTCGGATAGTTTATAACGACCCTATATAATTTCTTTTATCAAATCATGCACTGCATTTATATTATTTTATGTATTAACCCTAGAAGGCATGGGGAGAGGGGTCATTTTGACCCCCCCCCCCCCCTCGAATTTTTGGGATAAAAACGTGCTATTTTACCGATTGCCAAAAGTTTGGCACAACTGAACATTCTTTTATTATTGACACATCTTTTGAATTTAGTTTGATTTCACAGGAACTCGTTATTTGCTTTCAAAAATGGTATTCTGCCAAAAACAATGATTGAAACTTAATTATATTTTGTCTGTTACAAGTTCAGTAGTTTTTCTTTGAAAATTCTTGTTTGTAAATATTTCTAGTTGATTTAGAACTTTTTTAAATAAATTTACAAAATCCGAAACTTGGCCAATGGCCGCAACTTTTTATTTTTGGAAGTGGTTGCCATGGCAACATAATTAATTTTTTTTTAATTTCAAGTTGATTATGTGCTAAGCGAAACGTCATTATCCTTAACCGTTTGCAACATTTTAGTGTCGACAATTTTGCAGTTTTGACATTTTTTGCTGTTGTTACCATTGAAACCAATTAGAGATCACTTGACTTGAATTAGTTGAAAGATAATTGAAGACTTGTATATAATTAATACAAGTGCAAGGTTTTTACATCGATTTTATATCGATAAATAGATGAATATCCTTGCAGAACACCGATTTTACACTTGGAAGTGTTGTTTCTATGCTACGGTTGCCATGGAAACCAATTAGTAACAACGTGACTACACTTAATTGGAAGTTCACGTGACACTTATTACGCATACCAAGTTTCATGGCAATTAGTTGCATATTTTTGAAGTTAGACGGGGGGTTCGATTGACCTCCCCCCCCCCCCATGCCTTTGTGTAACTGTTTTATCTTCATGCGTTCTAGGGTTAAAGAGTAGTATAATAGTTTAATATCATTTTAGTTTTGACAAATCTGTCTTCCTCGATGCACTTCATTCGATCTCAAAATAAAATGGGCACCCGACTAGTTTAGCTTTTACAGTTATTTCGGGTGTCCAACCACTGTAAACTAGAAATGCTTTATTTTTATTATCTTTAGGATCTAAAGTGGAAATAAAATGTTGTTCTTGGTGTTGTTGAAGTCCTTTCAAACCATGTGACGTCATAAATTAATCGCCGTCGTATATGTTTTGACTCTTGTTCGCACTGAATGCACTATTTTGAAAGTTTATTTCACGGACTTAAAATGATAAAGTAAGCACTTTTATCCTTTTACAATTGAATAGAAATGTTGGAAAAGCCCTTCAAGCTATAAACTGATACCAGTGACAAAATGGCTTCGGCAGCACTCTTAAGTTTGCATTTATTGATCTAAGAAATGCCAAACACTGATTATGATGTTTGTTTCAATCGCATTATGAGAAACTGGGTCCGTTCAGTGAACCGTTCTTAACCTTTGGCTTACTACCGTAATATTTAATTACTACCGTAATATTCGTATATACCGAACTTTCAAAATTTTCCTGGAGAGCATGCCCCCGGATCCCTCAAGAAAACAAGCGCATTCGGCGCTCGTTGGGTCGTAATATGCGCGAACCTAGCCTCCCAAAACAGAACAGATTAAATATTAAGAAATTAGAATGAATACTACTAGTACCTACGAATGTAATATATAATCGTTTTTTGTTTTTCACGAGAATAACATACACCAAATGTATTTCCTAAAGGGCTGCTGACTCAAAGTTCGCTCAAATTTTAAACCCTCGATGGGTGATTAGCCCGTGCAGATTTTAAGCTGTTAAAGTTTATAAAACTTGTTTTTCTTTCACTATAAACACGTGAAGGAGGCAGGAAGACAAGAAACTAGAAAAGGTGGGAAAGAAGACCACGATGGATTAGATCAAGACTCTATCAAGTAAAATACTTGTACATGACAGTATGCTGTCGTGCTTCATTGTATGCTTTCTTGTTGCATAGTCGTAGTTTCAAGACCATTATCGGGCTTTCACAATGTTTCGGACAAGAATTCAAACGGCTCGACAAGATCGAGATGAACTTGTTTATGTTGGAACAAAAGGTGCTATCAAAGAAATCTAGAGAAAAAAAGGTTTGTCAGTCATATCAAAAGGTGCTGCGAGATAAACATAAAATAGCGCTTATCATAACAGCGAGGAGAGTGCTTTTTGACATGTCGTTACAGTCATCAATTAGATCGAAACAAAGAAGTGTGTTTAAGCGTGAACTTGATCTTTCTTCTCTTTACTGTGGAAGCAATAGTACCGGACACAAAACACTGCACAAATGGTTGTTGTATACAATTGGACTTCCCTCTTATCATTTCTTCTGGTTACACAGCTGTCGGGTAAGAAAGTATTCGCTCGTTGGATTATGTTCTGTAGTATAAGGCAAAGAAACACTAGAAGCCTATCCTGCGCACAACAAATTTGTTTGTCATAGTGTGTGTTTGCTGAGTGCCGCCAAATTACATGACACAACCGAAGGTTTGTTCAAGCTTTGTCTTCATGAAACAAGATGAAATCCTTTATAGAAAATAATTATAAGTAAAGTACCAAATTTATAACATTCCCATTGGGAAAATGGCTATACTATAAAAGACATACAGTACTAACCCATCTGTTTTAGATTTTTCCTTCGTGTGCGGCCTGTTCGTACATAATTGTTAAAATATAAGTTACATATATCTTTCCTCTTCCCATACTATATTCCTCGGAAACATATCGCTCTTAAAACGCTTCCGAAAGTAGAGATGTAGATTTATTGTTTGGTCTTTATTAGAAAGGAGTAATAATCATGGGGGGTATAATGAAGTTTAAAATTGTTATGTATGGATTTTAGGATATCCGGTTTAGACCTTGTTATTCAATAGGGTACGATACGTCATTTATTAAAAGTAGCAAGAGAAAAGTGGCCGGCAAAAATGAAAAGAAAATTCTTTCGTTTTCCTTTCTTTTTTCTATAGAATTCTGGTGTATACATAAATCTGATACAGAGACATTTTCCTAAAGGAGTCTCCACAATCCCTGGGTTCTAGTATTTATCCCTCCAAGTTACTTCTCCTTGCGCTCAAACAAACGAAAATTGCCCTAATCAGCAAGGTCCAGATGTTGCAAAGTAGATATCATTTTAAAATTAATTTTATTTGTCGAAGAGACCTTGTTTGGCTTATTAAGAAGAGATAAAATAAACAATGAAATCCAAACAAGACTGAACGATGCATACGTCTTAGAAAAATGCAATTGTGTAAACTAAGCTCACATGAATCCTCCTTTGACTACTAATTAACAAACCACTACCCCTCCCGTCCTCCTTATCCATATATACAAACATAAACAGTCCTTATTCATGATGACGTCGCAAGTGCACCAAAGATGATGCTTGGTGGTGAAATGCGGGAGTTTTGAATCTATTTTAACTGTTTTAACTGTTCAGCAATTCGTAATGTCTGTTCTACCATGTTTATTCACTGGAATGTTCATTAAGCTGCACGTAGTAACCAAGCCTCGTTTACGTGCAGGAAAGCGCTATTGTGACAACGTCATGAATGAGTTCTATTACTCGACTATACTAACTCCCAAAGGACTTGTTGAGGGGGGTTTCACCTCACTGACTTCCTATTTAATGTGTATAAAGTACCTGCAACTGAAAGATAGATTATCGTTATCGTTTAATTGCCTTTATACTCTTACTTTCTCGAACAAAGTGTCAGCATTCAAGTGCTGGATGTGTCCCGGCGGCGACTCGTCCTTTAAGGCGTGTGATAGGTCTCGCACGGTTGAAGAGTGTGTGCTGGGTACCGACAGCTGCGGAATATTCTCCTACGAGAACGCCTCAGGTTTCAGGATATACGCCAAGAGTTGCACCTACAAGAATTGGTGCGGCAATGCGGATGCATTTTGTAGCAACATTAGACAAGGTACAAAGATAATATATAGCCTGTTAACGATAACGATAACGACAATAACAGCGATAACGACAGTGACAACGATAACGACAGCGATAGCGAAAACGATAACGGCAGCGACAGCGAGAACGATAGAAAAAAAGGATAACGACAGCGATATATAGCGATAGCGATAACGATAACGACAGCGATAACGACAGTGATAAGGATAACGACTGCGACTGCGATAACTACAGCGAAAACGATAACGATAGTGACAGCGATATATAGCGATAGTGATAACGATAACGACAGCGATAACGATAACGATAACGACAGCGACAACGACAGTGATAACGATAACTACAGCGAAAACGATAACGATAGCGACAGCGATATATAGCGATAGCGATAACGATAACGACAGCGATATAAAGCGATAGCGATAACGATAACGACAGCGATATAAAGCGATAGCGATAACGATAACGACAGCGACAACGACAGTGATAACGGTAACAACAGCGACAGCGATAACTACAGCGAAAACGATAACGATAGCGACAGCGATATATACCGATAGCGATAACGATAACGACAGCGACAGCGATAACTACAGCGATAACGATAACGACAGTGATAACGATAACGACAGCGACAACGACAGTGATAACGATAACGACAGCGACAGCGATAACTACAGCGAAAACGATAACGATAGCGACAGCGATATATACCGATAGCGATAACGATAACGACAGCGACAGCGATAACTACAGCGAT
>JAOBRD020904393.1:0-12600 GCA_027575215.2 Hydrozoanthus sils | reverse complement strand
CAATTTTTTCACTGCTATTCCTCCTCTGGCAAGGTCTATCCACTGAGATAATAAAATTTTTCATTTCATTGGCACTTGTGAACAGAAAAAGACGAAAGTGCTGTTCATAAAGGTAAATCCAGCGTTCTCATTGTCGCAAGAGCAATAAGCTTTTCACCTTGTAATTTTTATGACGAACGCGTGCAGGTGACCAGCACGGTGCATTCCAACGTGCAGCTGTTGTGTTCAGTATTGTTTTCTGTCGTCGTCGCCAGTGTTGACAGTCTCGTTGCTTAAGGTCTCTAATATCAGCAGCAAAAAAAAACACAGGAAAAACCCAAATGAAAACAAGTGCATTATTCAAAACAAGCCTTTCTAACATCCTTGTGTGTTTAACAAATTGTCTCAGTACCGATCGCTATCTCGTGTCTCAATGACAAATTTTAATTTCATGCAATTTCTTAAAATAAATTCCTTCCTTCTTAGAAGGCAAAATTGCTAACTCCAAAGCTACTCAGCATTCTCCGCGTTGCCTCAACTGACTCGATGTCATCTGTTAACAAACAGCTTTATAGCACCCGTCCAATCAGCGGTGACCAGCACTTCTGACGTCACGTGCTTACTGCTAGAGTCTGGGGCTACAACCAGCCAAGGGACTGGGGCGAACATTGCCGCTGTTACGACTGCTTCGTGCGCTGTAAACAAACAAAACAAAACAAAACACTGTGTTCATTCCCTGTATGTACCCCTTCTTGAAGTGGAAAAAGAAACTTTGCAAAGCAACAGATAAAACGCACGTTCTGATTGGCCGAGGAAATCGTTGGCAAGAGAGTACGTGAAAACCCATAAAATGTTTTAGAGTAACATTTTATAAAAGCAACAGAAAAATTCCTTCGTGTTTTATACATAGCCGCCTGAAAAAAACACTCTAGAGTATGAAGAATTCTAGAAAATTAGGTGAACTCCTTTAATTTCGTTTCATGTTTGCATATCTGTCTCGAATTAACCCGAACCCCAAGTGACTATACCACGCGTTGCAAAACGGAATACGGTTTCTTTTTAAAATATTATTCACTTTAATAGAGGCCAAAACTAATGTGACTGTTTTACGATTAAAGTCAACTTCTGAATTCTTGAACTGAAAGCAACCACTTAGTGATCTTGCCTTTCACAACGACTCAGTTGAGGAAAAATAAATTGGCACTTTATCGGGTTTAAACTACTAGCATTAGTGACATTCTTAATTCGACTGACATTAGGTTTTGACAGAATAAACTTAGATAAAAGCCCTCCTGTGAGACGAGAGTGAGTACTAAAGAACCACTACATATATGGGGAGTTCAAGATACGACGACAGCAGACCAGAACGGCTTACAATAAACACACTCCTTGCTTGCCCTTTTCAAGACTTTGGCTAGTTTGCTTTCTCTTTTTGTCCAAGTTACGCTTTGTGAATAAAAAAGAATGAAAAAGTTTGTTTAAAGGTAAAAAAAAATCAACAATCGTTCTCGTTGTCGTTAAAACTTCAAAACTGAGTTTTTCACATTGCAGTTTCCAAGATGACGGCGCAACTATTTTATTTACTTTTCGGCGTTGGTCCACTCGTACCTAAGGGTCTTTTTACATGGAGCGAGTTGTCTCTCGGCTTGCTGGGTTTCCCGTCTCTATTGTATTTTGCCTTTTGGTTTACATGTAGGTGGGCTATTCCGGCCTACCGAGTTTTCCGTAGGTGGCGAGCCAAAGCACCCGGCAAGCCGAGACAATTTTAGTGCATATAAAGGCATACAGCCGAGATGGGTCAAAATTTGACAGTTGTTGACACATGTGACGTAACTATTCCCGCTTTATTCCGCGAACAATGCCAGACGGCGAAAAGTATTTCTTTTCCATATCTTGCAGAAATGGAGGAAATTGGCGTTCAACGAATGTCCGAAACTCGTGTGAAGCAGGCGATGTCACGAAAAATAATCCACGTTGAACTTGTCTCGGCCAGGCAGGATAACATTCTTGTATGTAAATGCCAGCTTCTTACTTCATTTATTATTGCTACTGATTAACTAATTAATTCATAACAATAGTAACAATAATAAAACTTTATTTGGCAACAAAACAGTTGACAATTGTTTACATTGAAACGGTGTAAATATTCTATAATAATATTTATCGGTTTTAATTAAAGTTAATATTAAAATATGAGTACTAAATGTTCCTCTTTGTGTGACAAGTTTGGGGCCATGCATAAAAACACAAGAATTCAACATACCCGAGAAACTCTCGAAATAGTCGTTCTTGTCTCTACGCGATGAGGCGATACCATGTTGTGTTCTCCATATGTAGACGAAATGATCTTCCGATCCACAGACTATATATTGGCCATCATGACTGGAACAAAAAGAACACTTTGGATTACAGTCAAACCTCTATATAAGACGAACAATTTCGGGGCCTTCATCACCCACTGAACAGAACTATAATTGAACCGATTTTCCGCGTAGCCCTTGTAAACTGGTTTGTCTTTATTGTCCAAATTAAGGAGTATCAGTATTGTTTTTTACCGTTATCTTTGTTGTTTTGTACACTATGCCACCGCACCACTGTCATTTATGATAATCGTTATTACTACTTACACAATGCCGCCGCACCGTCACTGTTGTTCTTAGACTAGTAATCATCACAGGAATCCCCAAACTATATATGCTGTATTGGTTTCTTTCAATTTTGTGAGGTACTTTTAAAGTATATATTTGTAAAATGTGGTAAAATAAAAAAAAAGTAAACCAAACGGGCCTTAACTGTCCGTCTTAGAGAGGTGTCCGTCTTATAGAGACTTAAAAGACAGTAAATGGCTGAGAAAACGCAAGGCAGGGACAAAGATTTGGCGTCCGTTTTATAGGGGTGTCCGTCTTATCTGGGTGTCCTGCGTTTGAAGGGTTTGACTGTATTTGCTCTACTGTATTTTGACGTGCTCTGCCTTTCCTTACTTCGCTTTGTGTTGCATTGCTTTTCTTCGTCAGTTTTACGCTTATCTATTAGAGACCTTTAATGATTCGATAACGAGTACTGAGCACAAGCGCAGGTTACTCCCATTCGTCAAACTGCACGTGCGCAAAGAAATGGAAAAAACTCGAACTTGTACTCGTTATCGAGTCTAAAGGTCTCTTATTATTACAGGACAAGTTAAACTGAGATTTTTCTTTGCTCTTTGTTTTCATCTTCTTTTCTATTTATCACTAGCAAAGTGAAAAAACAATTACCAATATTATGTGTGTTCCAAAGAAGTATTCATATAGTGAACAGCCCTTCCGTGGACTTCTTTTCTAGCAAGCGCAATTTACAGTATGGAAAGGCAACATATTTTAAGGGAAGTGAATCAACTCCAATCAACAATTAAGGAAGCAGAGTATCCCTGGATTAAAGGCTTCAAATAAGAAACAAAATCAGTGCACAATAAAACAAAACCAGAACACAGAGTTGCGTGGATGAACACGAGAAATGGGGGAGAGTAACGATGCAAACTAAAATAGATAGAACAGAAAATTATCATTTCACAACACGCGTACAGTAGTACAGTAAGCACCCTCGCATAAAGGAACAAGTGGATTAAGATCACCCAGGCTTTAAAATACCAGGCATAAGAACACATTTAGCCTGAAAAATGAAAATTGCTCTTAAATAAAAACGCTGGAGCTGGATGGCATGAGTTACTGAGTAAGATACTGTTTATGGGTTTACCATGGGTGCGGTATTAATTTGCCATGATGTTGAAGTTAGTTCCGTCCACTCAATAATAAAAACTTTGTATTTGAATATTTTTTCATCTGTTGAGTGTTGGGCTCAGTATTTAATTTTCAGAAGCAACTTAAAGAACACCTTAAGACCACTTTCAGGTTGATTCTGCAAAAAGACACGCGATAAATAAGGACAAGATCAGCCTAACCCCCCCCCCCCCTCTTCGAACATGTGTTATTTTATGCAGGTGTTTACTGTACATCTGAATTCTCAAGAACGGCGTACCTGAATCCAGCTTTAATCTGGCTGCTGGTGTTGGCACAACCCTTGTACTTGCAATATAACGAGTTATCTTTCAGGTCGTACAATCTGATGCGAGAATCGTTCGAGGTTATCAAGACCTACAAAGAAAGAAAGACAACTGCGCTTCAAAAACAGAAAACGCTAATCAGGGCTCGAACTTGCCATGCACCTAACGGTGGTCAATGATATCGGAAAATAAACACTGGACCGGCACTAGATATTTAGAGCTTATAGCCAGCTGGCTACTTCCAGATTGTGTATAGAACTTTTACAACTGATTTCCTTCTAATAAAATGATAATCGATGTGGTGCTTGCCAGTGAAACTTATCTGATTTCGTGGGCATCAAATCTGAACACAAACGCATATGTTCTCGCACACACGTGCAGCTACAGGCGCTGACGTAGTATGGATTACATGTTTAAAATAATAATTTAAATGGTTACTAAAACTTTTACTCGGGCTACCATATTGAACGGTCTAGTGCAAAAACGACGTAAGTGACTTAGTATGAAATGTTAAATTCTCGCAATGATTCGGGAGGTAATAGGAAAAATGTAGGGAGAAATGACAACTTCATCAAAAGTCACTTACGTTGTTTTTGCCCTAGACCCTTCAATTTTTGCCCCTGCAAAGACAACGCAACGACAACACGACGTCTGTTTTACGTGCGCGCGCACAGCTCGAGGTCCAGAGACGTTGGGATGTTCGCGTCACGTTATGTTTCACAACGGAATTTTATCATGATGTTCTCGCGTTGCGTTCACAACGTGACGTCTTCTTCCTGAGCAGCGCGCGCGCACGTAAACAGAAGTCACCTTGTCTTTGTTTAATCTATCTAATAGTAATTTCGAGCCCCGCCGAAAACTATTATGCTGAAACAAAATGTTTGGAACTGAGCAAACATTGAGCTAACTCTACACCATCTCTATCTGCCCAACCGCAGCCATAGTAAGAAGGACGTGCTATTTAGGTATTCAAATTCTACCGCGAACCTTTTCTTCCCCCGGCATTGGTTCGATTCCACTGATCTTCCTTCCGCGCGCCTTCTTATTACGGGAAGGTCGTACTTGCCACTGCGTGTGGTACTTCAGTCGCTGAACAATAAAAAGATACAGCTTGTCACAATAGACTGTATCAACCCATAACAACAACAATAACAATAATAATAATAATAATAATAATAATAATAATAATAGCGATTTGTTGACAATATTTCTACATAGTAGCTTTACATCTGTCATATGAAATTTACTACTAAACTTAACTTTCGACTGATAAGTAATCAAAATTATACTGACCAATCACAGTGTGTGAAAAAACTCAGTCCTATAATAACACATCCATATAGCAGAACAAATACTGCAGTTGCTTGAACATGTTTCAATCAATTGTTTTGCACCGTTTTAAAAAATGAACAGAGAATGATTTGTTTAAACACACTTTTTGAGTTCATTTGACAATTGACTCAAGGAGTCACGGGAGAATAACCATAGAACTCAAGGTCCCCTTCGCGGTCTCCCATCCTTGACCTACGGTTTACCGTCCTTATCCGAGAAAACGCGAAGTCTAACCGTTTGCAGATGTTAGGGCAAAGGCAGCACCTTCTCTGTGGTTATTTTAAGACCCTGAGTAAAGGTCCGGCACCGGGAATTCAACCCAGGCCTCCCGCACGACAGACTGGTGCCTTACCAACTGGGCTAACCAGCGCGGTTACTTAGTTCGCTAGTTATTATAAAAATGCATCATTGAAAAACTTTGCATTTGCATTTACATACATACACTTATTGTGTGTTTGACATTTTGTAAGTCACGTGCTTACTTCGGTTTCATAAAATATGCATCGGCCATCGTACGTGCCGACCACAGCGAACTTCCCGTTCAGGACAAAGTTAGCTGCCGTAATCAGATTACTACCTGTAAAAACAGAACGAAGTAAAAAGTAAACAGGAAAATTAGAATCTGAAGCAGATTAAAGTTTACTGGACATTATGACTAAACGTTTTTTTAGTGCATTTTAATTTTGTTTTAATTATATTTTTGTAACCGCTATAAAAATCTGTGATCATTTCAGCTATTAATCAAAACTGGAACACCACAATGCGCGAATCCGATAGGTTCATTCCACTGATTTGGTCCCTGGTTCCGCCTTCCGAAATTTGGCTTCACTAAATAAAAGCCCATTAGGCAGGCACTTATCTCCGATTTCAGTAGTGTTAAGCGGATGAGAGTCTTTGACTCCCCCTGGACAGGACACTAATCAATCGCAGGTTAGCCCCAAGTATAACTGGTACTCATTTATACATACTGGTATACATTTGTACAGTGGACTGGAACAAAGTCAGGTAAAGTGTCTTGCTCAAGGACACAACACAGTGGTCTGACCGGGGCTCGAGCTCGCGACCCTAGGATTACGAGTCGAACACGCTAACCGCTCGGCCACAGCGCCGCTGACGAATTTGGCTTAACACTTTGACATGAGTGACAGAAACAAAATGGAGGCAGAAGAGGTGAGAGGAAGAAAAGGTAACGCTTTGTTTTTTCTGGCTCTCCGAGCTTTTATTTGCAATTCCACCTCCACCATTTCGGTTCACACAAAAACGACAGGCCTCTTCTTCTCCACTTTCATCTCCATTTCTGCTTCCATTTCTGGTGAAACCAGGCTTTATAATTAGTTCTTTCACATTTGACTGACAACGATAAAAGCAACTTTTCTGCTTTACGGATAAGCAAACCCTATATAAAGGTAAATGTAACTTTTGGCAGCCTCGTAGCACATGAAACTGTACCTGTGCCTTCAATCTCATTCCATAAAGCGACTTTCTTATCAGGAATGTTCCAGAGGCGTATTTTACCGTCTAACGAGCCACTAAGGAAGTACCGGTCATCCTAAAGTGAAATAGCAAAAATATACAAACATTTCAGGTCCTTAAACTCCCTGATAGTTAAAGTCTAATTAACAGACTGCAAACATAAAAATTCATGAACCTCGGAAAATATCAGTTCAAAACTGGACTTGATATTACAGTACAACACAATACATCAATCTTTATTTAACGAGGGTATTAATATTACGAAAGTTGCGGTGATGGGGCCCTCAAAAAGAAAAGAAAATTACATTTAGATTACAAGTTATTACAATCTCAATTGAAAAAAAGAAAAAAAATCTTGCTGAAAAAGATGCTAGAAAAAATTAAATAACACAATCATCCTCTTTTAGGAAGAGTTAAAAAAGGCAACGACATTCTGAGTAAAAGCGACAAGTATAGCAGCAGAGTTCTTCAAGATGAGTGACGGTTTTAGCGAGGGGTAAAGACGAAGATAAATGCAAGGACACAAGGTTCTAACGTCTGAACTGAGCGAATTAAAGAGCAGAGGAGCAGAGACAGAAAAGGCGCTTTTACCGTAGTTGGTTCTTGGCTGTTTAAGCTTAAGATTATTTTCGATTGCACTTCTAGTTGAATAGATAGTGCGTGAATATTTAATGAAGTTCCAGTACCACTATTTTGCTTACCCTGGGATGAAATATAATTGCTGTAACAAAATCAATATGCTGGAAACAGCACAAACATTCATTTCTTGAAATGTGCCATAACCTGCATAAGGAAAAAATAAAATCTTTTCAGTAAAATAAACCTGTTGAAAAGTTCCTTAGAGTTAACCAGGGCTCGAACTTGCCACCTATAGGTGGCCAAAGCAACCAAAAACAAATGCTGGCTGCTAGATTCTTGAAACTTGTAGCCAGCTGGCTATTACAAGATTATGTAGAACCTTTGGGACTGATCAACTAAGATTTATTGTTTCTAGGAGAAAGATTAACAGTGATGAATGAATGAAACTTATCTGCTTTGGTAACAAATCACGAAACAAATGTAGTCATTATTGAGCGCACAGCTACAGACGCAGATGTAATACGGATTGCAAGTTGAAAATAAACATGGCTACAAAATTGGTCGTATAAGGCTTTTTACTAACAGTTAATTTGGAGCCCTGGAGTAGGTTTCATACCTTACAGTCTTGTCCATGGAGGAAGAGAGCAGAAAATAGTTCTGAAAAACAAAGACATTTCATTAGACTACAATTTTTTATTTTCGAAAGCCACCAAAGTAAGATAGTTTTGGAAACTATTAATATCTTTATCTAGTACTTTTTATCTGTGAAATGTATCTTAATTCTTGTTTTAGCAGTCGGGACCATATACACATTCTTAAAGTTCCTTACATAACAAAAGCAGCATTTTGTTTAAACTTGTCCATTTTGGAGTTTTCATATTTTTCAATTTGAGGCCACCTCTTCACTACAAAATGATTAATATGTGATTCAGGTTGGTCTGAATTTTTGGCACATGGTATAATCTGCACTCCTTCACCAATAACAATCTGGGCTCTCTTGCCAACATATACTTAACAATCATTGCAAGAGCGTGTATGCGTTTGATAACAGATGGTAAATAGTCAGAGGCGCGTAGCACCGAATTAGCTAAAAGTCATCTCATATCCAACAAGCGCGAGTGGAATAATTGTTTTCTTGACTTTTCCATATCTATCATAAATGACAGCTAAAAATGATTTAGAACAACATTTCAGCTTTGCAACACTACACAGTCAGTTTCCATATATGGTCAATTTGGTATATTATGAACGGATAACCGAGATTGAGTGAGCCAATCAGAATACGAGATTGAAAATTTAGTATTATTTAAACATATACCAATCTGTGAATTGGACACGTATAACATGGTGAAACATGATCTTGACTCACTCACTAACATGGTATATAATAATTTTCAGATTCGGGTTGTTTTTTATCTTGGACACATATATGGTATAATATTTTAATTCTGGACTTTCTATCTAACTAATAAACATGTGAAACGTCATGCATCACTGCAGCTATGAAGATTGCTCAACTCTCTACCCGTAAACTTGCGAATGAGAATAACACCAACTGGAAAGCAACACTTTCAGTACCACATTATAAAGGCCGTGTTACAAGGGTCAACTTCCAACAACGATTTTCTGCACAACATTGTGTCGTGGAAACGGTCCACATGTCACTGGGGAAAGTTTTCGCGCAACAATGGGTTCAGCAACAAGTTACAAGTTTTTGATACTGGTTTCAAAGACTTGAAACAAAAGATGACGATTAATAAAAGTTTGACGTGTGCAACATGTTGCCATCGACTTTACCCGCAAACTCAGACCACTTTTTCACATCAGCAAGCGCTGCGCGTAACCCAACAAAATTGGTGAAGGCAACGAAGTCCTTGCAGAAAATGAAACAAACGTGCTTGGCGACGTCAAGAGATTTAAGTTGGTATCATTAATGAATGGCACGCAGAGATTGGGTGCCAATGTAATGTTGTGAATTGACATTGGGCTGCAAATCGTCTGTTTAACATGTATTTTGCTGTTAAGAAATCGACGAAAAATGAACAAAAAGTTGACTCGTGTAACATGTCACAAAAAAACCACGCGGTGTTACCTGATAAATCGTTGGTTGAAGTTGACCTATGTAACAAGGCCTTAACATTGTGGCATTTTCTTTAAAGAAACGCACGATTCTTTATTCCCTGATGCAGTACTTGATCAGAAACATGACTTGCCTTTGACCATGTTAAATCAAGAACATCCCCCGTGTGCCCATGGTATGTACAAAATGGAGTCTTTCTAAATGGGCCAGGATCATCTTCAGGATCCCCTGCGTTGCCATCCTAATATTACAGGCACAACCTTAGTAATCTATCAGTTTATTCAGCTTTCGGTTTTGGGTGCATGTGTGATACCAGGACTAAATTTCTTGGCGCACAGGCAAAAATTTTAGGAGTACAGCTTAGGATTCTGAGAGCAAAAAATTCAAAGAAGTTTCAGACATTTATAAGTAGTTGTTAATCAGTGAGTAAGTGTCTTTTATTTGTTTATTTTAATCATGTGTATGTTTCTTTCAGACTCTTACTGAATGTAGTAGTTTTAAAATGTGATGTGTTTTCATTTGGGACCTTGTATATTAAATCCGCATTTTTTCCTTTGTAATACAACTGTTTTATCAGAGTAAATAAGGACGGTCAAGTAAGAAAGGGAGTAACTCTAATTTAGTTGCACTGAACTTCGGGCTTTTTAGGCGCACGAGTGCGATCATTCATAATTTTTCAGACGCACAATCAAGATATAAAGTCGCATGTGCGACCAGTTGGTCGTTAACTTTGATGACAGTGATCTACAGTAAAGTTGTGACAAGATTTGAAACTTACAGCTGTCATTCTACTATTTATGCACAACTAGTAGTCAGGTATACAACTGACCTGAGAAATGTTGTTTTCATTGTCAATGTCATCTGATGTAGAGGCTTCTGGTCTGTCACCTAGGTAACAAGTTAATATGACAGTCATACCAACATCTACACTCCTGGAAATTCCAATATTAGTGTTAAATAAGAAGTCAAACTCGAGTTTAGAAACAAAAGCCTTTGAGTGGAACTGGGATTAATAACATTGACAATAATAAAAAATCAATAAGTAAACATATTTTACTGACTATAACTTCCACTACAGATAATTTGCACCCCCACATTTCACACTAAAGGAAACAAAAGTCAACAGTTGACCCACACTGGCGTATAACCCGCACCCTATTCATTTACTTGTTCCATGTATATCATGTGTAGCTGCACATGCGTGACAATTTGCACAACAACAAATTGAACAATTCAATGGATGATATTGACGATGTTGACAAAACTTAACTTCGATTGTTTTCAGATAGTAAGGGCAATTTAAGTGACACCAGTGGGCCGAAAAAAAAATTGAATGCTGACCGAATTAAACAAAGTGTAGATATACCATAAAATCTAGCAGAACATTAATTTTTTTGAAAATACCACAATCCTTGTACTTGTAGCCAGATTAACTTCAGAATCTAACAGATAAACTGCAATGGTAGATTACCCGTGCCCTCTCCAACTACTACTACTTTATTCACATTTCATATTTAAATTTTTAGTTACAATAGATTACTACAAATAGATTCATTTTAACATATATAGAAAAAAATATATAAATAACTAGATACAGTGGAATACTTAGAAATGTCAAGCGTCTAAGGTAACCATGGGTTTTCTAGTTGGACGCTAACAAGCCAACACAAGAACACAACATTAAAATATGACCAGCAAGGTTATAGTCTGGAAATACGGCATAATATTAATAATAAATAAGGAAACAGTGTGAATAGTGCTAAAAATAACAATGAAAATATTATCATCTTGGCTACGAATGATCAGCTGGACACAATTGGGACAACATTATATTAAGTTCTGACACCATCACACTTTACATCACTATTTTCTTCCACCAAATATTACTTTTTCTTTTAGTTTAAGGTTTTCGTTGGTACAAGGAGTCATAAAGCTGGGGGCACATTGGGCAATTTTACTAGCTGATCACTGCAACTGGCGAAATTCGCCAGAGTTTGTTTAGTTTGTCACCTACTGTAATAGCAAACTTCACTGATCGAAATTGACATCAACAAATCTTAATTGCTCATATCTGACATCTAGCATGTCATATATGAGCAATTAAATGGTTTGCAGGCATTCACTGTAACCAGCGTCTAAAATTGCCTGGTGTGTCCCCAGCTTTGGAGAACAGGCAATTCAAGGGAATGTGTCACCATGGCTATTGTCTAGTCCTTGCAGATCTAAAGTGCTCAGTGTATTACAGTGATGAGCTTACCATCTTTGGAATATTTCCTCTTCATCTCCTCAAAACACTCTTGAAACTCTTTCAAGACCCAAACTCTCTAAAAAAAGGACAAAAGAAACACAGGTTGGCAAGCCATTTCACTTCTACCTTGCCCCAATGTACTACTTTAAAAAGACATTTAAAAACATACAGTAATTAGGATATTTGACCTATTTTTAAGATAACAGCTGAAGTAAGTTAGTTTTGGTCTGAGAGTTTCTTAATATTTGCACCAAAAAAAATTTATTTCCTTGTCACTGAAATAAACTAATATGAAGTTTTGGAGAGGGAAACATTATTAATAAATATAATCAATATATAACAAAAAATAATAATAATAAACAACAGACCGAAAAACAATGCAACAAAAAAACACAAGAACACAATACAAAGAATAAACAAATTAACATAATATACAAAATTAATTACAATGTAATACATCACCACACACTACATCAAAATACATTGTAATACAATATACAGCCATACAATACAATGTAATATACACCTTGGATACACAGTATACAACACAATACTGATACAATAAAATACAGTTCATTAAAATTCAACAGCACAACATAATAACAATTATACTGAATTAATATGTTTCTTATACTGCAAATGTACAATACAAAATTAAAACTATAAAGATATGTAAAAGTTAAATTATATTAACTTATCAATAGACTGTAGTTAAAAAAGTCTGCTTGTCAGAGCTCCATGTATTCTATACATAAACCAATAAAGCAGCTACAGCCTGTTCTTTCCAAAACTAAAAGTCCCTATCAAGCTTATTTTTTTAAGTTCCAGATTAAAACTGTTGTCATCTATGAACTCAAAAATCGAATAACC
>JAOBRD020904286.1:0-12601 GCA_027575215.2 Hydrozoanthus sils | reverse complement strand
TCCTTCCTACCTCTCAAACCTTATCACTGTCACTAAACCTGGCCGCTACGACCTTCGCAGTTCAAGCAACGGGACACACCTTGCCTACCCTCGCATAAAATAAAATAAAAACTTTCGCAGACCGCGCATTTATGCTTGCTGTACCAACTCTCTGGAATAATCTGCCTGTTGACATAAGCCTCGCTACTAAGCTCCACTCCATAAGAGGATAGGCCTCGCTACTAAACTCCACGCCATAAGAGGATAAGCCTCCCTTCTAAGTTCCACTCCGTAAGACGATAAGCCTCGCTTCTAAGCTCCACTCCATAAGAGGATAAGCCTCGCTTCTAAGCTCCACTCCATAAGAGGATAAGCCTCACTACTAAGCTCCAATGCATAAGAAGATAAGCCTCGCTACTAAGCTCTACTCCATGAGGTTAAGCCTCGTTTCTAAGCTCCACTCCATAAGAGGATAAGCCTCGCTACTAAACTCCACGCCATAAGAGGATAAGCCTCCCTTCTAAGTTCCACTCCGTAAGACGATAAGCCTCGCTTCTAAGCTCTACTCCATAAGAGGATAAGCCTCGCTTCTAAGCTCCACTCCATAAGAGGATAAGCCTCGCTACTAAGCTCCACTGCATAAGAAGATAAGCCTCGCTACTAAGCTCCACTCCATAAGAGGATAAGCCTCGCTACTAAGCTCCACTCCATAAGAGGATAAGCCTCGCTTCTAAGCTCCACTCCACGAGGAAAAGCTTCGAATCTAAGCTCCACTCCAAAAGGGGATACGAGTCTCTTCTAAACTGCACTCCATGAGAGAATGAGCCTCGCTTCTAAGCTTCTCTCCATAAGAGGATAAGAATCTCTTCCAAGCTCTACTCCATGAGAGGATAAGCCTCGTTTCTAAGCTCCACTCGATAAGAGGTCAGGCCTCGCTACTAAGCTCCACTCCATAAGAGGTTAAGAACCGCTTCTAAGTTCCACTCCGTAAGAGGATAAGCCTCGCTACTAAGCTCCACTCCATAAGAGGATAAGCCTCGCTTCTAAGCTCCACTCCATAAGATAAGCCTCGCTACTAAGCTCCACTCCATCAGAGGGTAAGCCTCGCTTCTAAGCTCCACTCCATGAGGAAAAGCCTCGAATCTAAGCTCCACTCCATGAGGAAAAGCCTCGAATCTAAGCTCCACTCCATAAGGGGATAAGAATTTCTTCTAAGCTGCACTCCATGAGAGAATGAGCCTCGCTTCTAAGCTTTACTCCATAAGAGGATAAGAATCTCTTCTAAGCTCCACTCCATAAGAGGACGTCTCACTTCTAATCTCCATCCATAAGAGGATAAGCCTCACTTCTAAGCTCCACTCCACAAGAGGATAAGCCTCGCTTTAAAGGTCTATTCACGAGGTCCAGCCCCTCTTCTAGCCAAAGTAAACTTTAATGCTCTCCATCGTCTGTAAAAAAGTTCTACGAATACCACCGTTTCGAACGGGCAAAAACGGTACGAAAACCCTTGGTTCGTGCTTCGTACTAGTAATAATACAGATAAATTTCCGAGTCTGGATGTTCGCAGAGTAAACAGAGACATTTTGATAGCGAGGGCTTTTTAACCGTTTATTACAAAGTTGCACCAGCTTTAGACGATTTATATTTCAACCGAACTCAATTCGGCCATTCTTTAGTAACGTCTTTTTACCGCAGAAATACGACAGGAAATAAACGCGTATAGGAAGTAGGAGCTTTGATGAGGTGTAAAATTATGCCCAGCCCGAACTAACTGAAGTTTACATTTGAGGCCATGCAGCAATTCCATATTCAACACCAGCTTCCGTTATTTACTTCGTTTTAGTAACAAATGTTCAGATGGCACACTAAAAAACCCGCCTAAACTTTTTGAGCTGAGGACGCCATGACATCTTGCCAAAACACAGCCGAATACAATGCTTAGGCCCAGTTCAGACGTCAAACTTTATATGTGCCGATCTTCTGTAAATGCGCTAGAACAATAGAAAATGACCATTAGCATTAGATTTGGCACATGCGAAGTTCGACGTTTGAAATGGACCTTAGTAACACTTCACAAACGAGCAAACATCCTCAACTGGGCAATACAAATGCTTATGAAACTTAATTGGGGGTATCGTGAAAATAAATAATTATTTCTGAGCCTAAATAGCTAACCTTGCCAGTAAATACCATTTTGTAAAACAAATTCTTGGTAAAGCGGGTTGGCTTTCATCTCTGGGTTCTAAAGTGCGGGTTTTTTCTACTTCCTCAAGAAAGCTCCTACAGTGGTTGATTAATCGACTGAAAAACTGGGCTTGGTTGTTCAAATCCGGATGGTTAACTTTCCTGGGTTAAGCCAAATTCAAGCAGTTCTTGTTTCCCTAAGGAAAGATTTGCGGTTCTTACAACATGTAGAGGGCAAAATTTCTTCGTTTTGATTGGCTATCAACGGGGGCATTTTTTTAGTTCAGGGCAAAAATACTCGGCGCTGATTGGGCGCTGGTATATTTCCGAAGATTTTAAGTCTTAAAAACGCCTTAGAAACGTTTTCCAGTCGTTTTCAAAGACTTCCAAAGATTTCCGAAGATTCTCATTAAAACGCCTTAAAGCATTTTTAAACCGTTTCCGAAGATTCCCGAATATTTCCTGAGATTGCAAGGGCCTTCAAACTCGAAAAAAAATTGGGATAAATGAAAGGCTTTCTCGTGTCGGTACCGCAAAAAAATAAAGAATTTTGCCTTCGAAGCAATTTTGGAAAAAGCTGATAACACTTGTGAAATTAATTCTAAATTTAACTCTGCCCCATGCGATTACCTATACTTATATAATACTGTTTAGATTTCCGAGAAAAAAGTTTGTCAATTCCAAACTTTGAGGTCGAAATAGCCACTAAATGCCGGGTCGGAAACAAGAACGTAGGTTGAAAATCTTACCCATGGTTAGTGCCAATCGGTCTTTGAACAACTGGGCCCTAAAGTTACATTTTCTAGTTGTTGTTTTGTCATTAAGAAAGTAAGACACTGGTTTAAAACTAACACCTTCTGCATCGCAAAATCTACTGCGTCTGCAAAACTGAAGTAAAGACTTAAGCTTTGGCGAGTTTTTCAAAAATAGCATAAATCACCAATCTAAAATCAACCTTCCCAAACCATTTGAGAACTGTTGACTGTAAAACTTCTTGGACAAAATACAAATACAGCAAACTGAATCGACACTTACAAGACGTGAAATCAATAACGACATATCTTTTGAATATCTACATTACTAATGCGTGTATGATGTACTAAAGGCTCGAAACATATTTGTAAAAGTACGAAACAAAATCTATTTTGTACAATAAACTTAAATATTATTTCAGTAGGAATATTATCTAGAAAGTCGCTGTTTTTACAAACTCAGGTTATAGAAAGTACTGCTATATTACATAATTCTACCGCTGATCACAGAGATTTTCGACATGCAGATACAATTCTGTATCTTACATTGCCGGGCCTAGTTGTTCGTATGAAGAGTAACGATAACAGTTATAACACGATTGTATTCCCCTTTTGTCATCAATTGACCAATTCGAAAAATATTGAGGTTGTGTTTTTCACCACAATGCATTGCGAACCTTATATCGCTAAAAGAAGCTAAGGGTAGGTGACGCCTGCTAAATCTCTTTGTATCAACACTGCGTGTGTCCGTCCAATTAGATTACCTCTATGCGTTTTTATGGGCAATTTTAGACGTCTATGAGCTAGGAATTATGGGTAAATATACAAGTCTCCACGATTTCGATAATCTTGGGGAGTTTATAAATGTGTGTTTCCAGCGGACAAGTTGAAGCTGGCACAAAGCTGAGTAGGTGAGCTCAATGATGGACAACTAGGTTTAGCATTGTGCAAAAACTCGCTAAGTTGCGCCCCTAATGCCAATAACAACTGATAAAAATACCCGATGATCCTAACACGGAATCTTAGCTCGAGTTGATTAAGCCTCTTTTTAAAACTGTACTTGGAAGTATGATTTGCACTACTCTAAAATTACTTCATTTCACATACAACTATCAATGATCGCGACTTGCATTCGACGCTTTCAAGTGTTCAGTTCTATTAAAATAACCAAGATAAAAGCAACCAGGAATTAAAAGAAGCTTTCCACACGCTAAATTGCATTAATTATTCATGCAAAAAACGCACTTGTGGTTACCCGAGAGCCCCTGGTTATTTCTGCTTTGGACTTGCGCAGTTGGTAGTCGGACTCGATTAGTTAATGATTTATTTTCAGGCTGCCGGTATCATTTGTTCTTTCCTTTCCTAACTAAAGATCCATATGTAAACACAAGATACAAATAAACTATTGTTGTTTGTTGTAGCCCAATAAAAGATGCCAAGGTCAACAAATACCAGCCACTGATCTCTTTTGCTTAAGAAGAAGGCCATTGCAAAATTGACGTTTACAACCGTGCACAGCTTTTCAAATCTGAGATGGTATGGGGGGTGGGTGCTATGAAACAATGCGATCTTTCTTTAAGGGTTCTGAGTCACAGCGTCTTGTGATTGTATCATATTATGCACCCTTTTGACTAAATTATTTGGTATTAGTTACTCTACCTTTTTCAAATAATTCGATAGACAGAAGTCAACCTGGGAAAGGTATAGGGAAGCAGCTCACCTTCTATCCTGACACCTTCGGAGCAAAAGGTTAAACTCAATGTGAGGATCTGTTTATTTGGTGTGAACTCGCAAAATCGTTAGGGCAGGGAACTATGAGAAAGCATATCACTTGATTCTACAGTGTCAAAGAACGTATAACCAACCAAACCGCTTGAGAAAGTTAAGTGTTTCCTAGGTACCACTCCTAAGCATTCATTGCGCAAGGTTAACACTGACTGAAAAATGGCGACAGAAAGATAGAGTCGATCCTGACGTCCTGTTCAAGTTACAATAACATATTCTCGTTAGGTGATTATTATACTCTTACCAAGAGACCCGAAAAGGATACAAAAGCAGCTGTCACATTCATTCAGTCAAGATTTTATCAACAAGTTAAATAGATAAAAGGTTTTCTCGATATATATATACACTAGAAACACTCTCTAGGAATGCTGCGTGTGAAGCTTACCTTCTCAGGAGGTCAACCTCGATTAATTTCTAATGAAACACGAAGTCCGCCAAAAGCAATACAGCAAAACTATCCAGCAAAGCCTTGCTGTGTTCCCAGTTAATTGTTATCACATGATTATATAACAGTTTGTTGATATAACAAGATATTATATGATATTATATAACAGATTGTTGATATAACAAGATATTATATAATAGTTTGTTGTTATAACAAGATATCATATAACAGTTTGTTGATATCACAAGATATCATATAACAGTTTGGTGCAAGATGGTAACTGATAAAATGAACTGTTATCATATTCGTATAAGAAAAGCAAAAGACGACAATAATCCAAAAAAAACAACAGAAAACTACGCAAAAGTATTCTAGTCTAACAAAAAGTTATAATCAAGAACTGAAAACGCTATGATCTTTCGAAAAGTTAAAAATTGCTGATCCCTCCCTCTCCATCCCTAGGATGTTTAAATCCAAAACGCAGGTGAAACACAACAATAAGATAATATTAGTGAGCAGTTTAACTACTAGCTATATCTTTTATCCTAGTTTCTTTTCAAGCACCGGGGAGTGCCGCACTCTGATGCCGGTTCCGCGCTAAAAGTTCCACCATAAAACACTCTGCACGGACTACATAACGTATGCATATATCACAATGATAAGAATGTCTATAATGGAGTGGACTGTTTGCCACATCATTTGATCTGGTATAAAACTCTTAAAATAAAATTAATATCTACTGTTTTGTAGTTAATTCGCTTGGTTTCTTGGTAACATTTTTCTCGTCACTAACGGCTGATTGTGCCATTTCTTTGTCATTCGTCTTCACATCGCCTTTTACCTTCTCTTTCTCCTCCTTTTCTGAATCTTTCTCTTTTTTCGTTTTTTCTTTTTCCCTTTTCAATTTTTTTGAAGGTTCGCCAGACCTTTGAGCGAAGAAGACATGTTCACGTTAGTGCTACTATTTATATGGAGTTTTAATTACACTGAGACTTCACTTCGGTTGTAGAGCGGTAAATAAACCAGATACTAACGATTACTATCAGCGTCATCCGAAATCTATCATCAGCGTTACAAAATCAATACTGCCACCATACGAGATTATCAAGGTTATGACAACCATCACCATCATCCGAGATTTGTCATCATTATAACAATTATCATTTAAATCATCATCATTGTAACAATCATTCGAGGTTTATCATCACCACCACAACAATCAACATCACCATACGGGGTTTATCACTGTAACCATCATCATTATCACCATAAACGATTTATCATCAATATAACAATCACCATCATCATCATCATCATCATACGAGATTTGTCAGCGCTATAACAACTACAATCATAATCATCATACAAGACTAATAAAGACGACAAAAATAATCATCGCAACCATCATACGAAATTTATCGTCAAGACTATCATCACGAAGACTTATCGTCATCACCACTGCCAAAGTTTACATTAATACTACTATCTCTAATAACATTCCCAAGGGCTTTTGTCAAGGTGGTCAAAACTCAATTCGGACACAACTGGAAGGTATCTAAGACAAACAACCCACGTTTCACAGAAAACAAGTTCGGTGGTACAACCTTTGATTAATGAAGTTGAAATACACATAGCATCTTTTTTCACCTTCCTGGAAGGAAGTTGTATTTCCCTTCCTCGCCAAATGTATGCATTTACTTTGATAAATGTAATCACAGAGTATCTTTCTTTCCTGTTACTGTTCACTGCAATACTTACTTGTCTGACGCCGACCTCTTGTTTGCGTTCTTGACAACCAGAGATCCATCTTTTAGATCCTTGGCATCCTGAAGCCATCTAACTTGTGTTGCTGGACCATAACTAAAGAACGAGGTAGAAAAAAAACTAATGGTTACTAATAAAACTAATGCTGTCAAGCTATTGGCCGGTGTATAGTGTATTAAAAACGTTTTGGGCACAGAGGGCAAAAGACTGTGTAGTGCAGCAATTTTAAATACGTTTGGTATGTACATTCTATGCATCTAATGTTACTGAAGCCATTTTGTCATTTGTATTCTTATACCGCTAAGCCTCCAAGGGCTTTTTCAACACTTTTATTTGACTGTAAACGGCTAAAAGTGCTTACCTGTCTAACTTTAAGTCCCCGAAATAAGCTTTCAAAATCAGGCATTCAGTGCAAACAAAATTAAAAAAATATGACGACGATTTATGACGTCGCATAGTTCGAAAGGACTGTAAGCTGCTCTATACTAGTGTTTACAGCGAACTTGTAAGTTCGATTTTTGCTCAAACACTGGGCTACCAGCCACCAACTTTGTCATGATCACACGAATTTGACTGGGAAAGTGAGACTGATCTCCCGCCTTGACAAACAAGTGCCATCACACATATCTAATGAGCTTAAAAGGCTTTGCAGCTTTTAGCCCAATGTTTTCTTTTTTTGGTGAAATCAAAGACAATCCTGCTAGTTTAACAAAATGAAAATAACGCGAATTTGAAGCTTGGCAAGCTGTATGTTTTTGAACACAAAAGTACTCCACACTATTCTCCACAAATTTGTAGGAGAATTCTTGCAGTGAAAAGAAAAACGTTTTTTTTCCAGGGGTTATCCAGTGCCCTAGAAATAAATTTGCAATTTCCATAAGTTTCCTGGAAACGAACCCTGGTATGCCCACGGACGTAACAGGTGGAGAAAATTTGACAAACTCACCCTTTGTCATTTCGTGCAGCGATTCTAAATATTATAGCTGGTTTGGTCGAGTAATCTACGTGTGCATTCTGCAGAGTTGCCATGGTGACTGTGCAGGTTGGCTGTGGCCCACAGTAAACCCGTACAAATGCTAGCTGGACTGGCGTGTTAGTTGGGCCCATGCCTCCGACTTCTTTTAAATCTGATTGGTTGGGGGCTTGACTTCGAATGGCCAGGTAGACTGAATACTCTGTCACATTTCCTGCGGCATTTGAGGGAGCTTCCCAGGATAAGTGTGCTCCTTCCACATTCTGAAAGAAAGGTTGACTTCACAAATTGTTTCTTTTAAAAAATCTTTCTACTTGCACGGCTCACGAGGAAGACTTTATGTCGAGATAAACAAGATATATAGGTGGCCTCTGCTCTATTTTTATTAGTTCGGTTGGAAAATGTTTTTATTTTAGAAGGAAAAAAATCAAGTGCATAAGAAAAAACTTTAGGGGCAGCTAAACAGAGAAACTATATTGTGTGAAACTCGTCAACAAAACCATAATATCTAAAACCTTGTAGTTAAGGTCATCTTGAATCCGTTAAGATATTTGGTTAAGAGCTTATTGATTAACGAAAATTGGGGGTGCTTCTGTTGGTACCACTGCAAAAATAAAAAAAGTTCCTGATTGGTCTAAAAAGGCCAGGTTCAGCTACAAATTCTTTCTTATTTGTCAAAAATTAATGACAGCTTCTTTGTTACATTTCCATATGGTACCCACAGATTTGATTATTACACATAATCAGGTCCTGTGATATTTCAGTATTTTGCCCTTCCATGGCCTTAATGAACCCCTTTCAGCCTTAAACACGAAATACCTCGTGCTGGTAACTTCTCCCAATTTGGACCAAGTCGCCTCTTTTCAACAGTTAGGAAAAATTTTACTTTTCATCTTCAGTGAATTGCTTTTTCGATCAGCTGCAACGTTCTAGCTAATAAATTTCCACACTTTGTAAAGTATACGACTACGAGTCACGTTATGACAACCATCACCGTCATCCGAGATTTGTCATCATTATAACAATTATCATTTAAACCATCATCATCATCATCATTGTAACAATCATTCGAGGTTTATCATCACCACCACAACAATCAACATCACCATACGGGGTTTATCACTGTAACCATCATCATTATTACCATACACGATTTGTCATCAATACAACAATCACCATCACCATCATCATCAAACGAGATTAGTTAGAGAGTCACGAAAGTGTTTGTATGAAGATGTATATTCAAGACTATTCAACTGGAGTATTCATCACTACCTTACTTATCCGTATTGCTGAAGGGGCACCCGGGAAACCTGAAAACAGAAGTAAAATGACAAATGACAAAAATGCGATGTGACAAAATCTCAACAAAACTAAAAATCTTCAAAATTTCTTGTAGCAATCAATATTTTCAGAATCTACTTGTAAAAACAGAAAATAAATGGCTATCTTGTAGGTTATCAAGCAGTGGTTTTAAAGTTAGAATAGAATTTTATGTGAAACCGTTTCTAGCTAGAGAACGGTTAAAAAAAAATAAGATACTCGCAGGTTGATTGGTTCCTAACAACAATATTTCAGCATAAATTCCACCGTTTGGTGCTCATAATTGCACTGTACTGATTTATTAATTAATCACAGAGCGAAATAGTTGAGACAGTTAATCAACTCGACAAAAAAAGGAGCAACGGGCTTAACATGGCTGCACGTTAAATCTCAGGAAAAATGGAACAAGGGCGTTTCCGACAACACTTCTATTCGACTGTAAATGGATAAAAGTGCTTACCTAACCATTTAAGTCCCTGTTAAGATAAGCTTTTAAAACAAAGTACTCAATACGAATACAATTCAAAATATACGACGGTTAATGATGTCTTATGGTTGAAAGAACTCTAAGCTGATCTATACTGGCGTTTACAAGGAAATAATGAGTTTTTTCCCTCAAATACTGGGTCACCAGCCACGCAAACTTCGCCATGATTACATGTCTTTGACCGGGAAAGTGAGATTGATCTCCCACCTTCAAATCATGTGACATCACGCATATCTAACGAGCTTAAAAAGTTTCACAGCTTTGGCGCTAAATAAGGCATTTTGTCTTTGTAAATTCTCCCTGAAATTTATTTTAAAAACCGATAACAAGTGTCTAAGGAGAAGTTTTACAGGCCAAACTTAGTTTGATGGTTTCACTTCAGTAGCACATTAGGACTGTCATTCAAATAGAGAGAGCAAATTTATATTGGGTAAAGAGAAGCAGTACCTGGAAGACAAGTCTTAAATGCAGACACATCACTAAACTGCCCTCTGCCACAGGCATTGATTCCGGCTACTCTGAACTTGTAGGCGGTGCCAGGCAGGAGCTCCTGTTTTTTCAGTGTGTTGTTGTCTGTACCAATTACATCAAGTTTGTCGGCCTACAGACAGATAATCACCATAATCGTTGTCATCATTTCTCACATTATGAAGATCTTTTTCTGACGAACCTATCTGCCCCACCAAGCAACCAAGAAAAACATTCTGATGATCTCAAACATGTGCATTTTAAAACGATTTGTTACAATAAAGCTTTAAAAGCAGTAATTTATTCATTACCACAAGTATGGACATGGTAGTTTTGTCTTGGTTACCTTTTAATACCATTGTAAAGCGCTTAGAGGACCCAGTATTGGCCCTATACAAAGCTTTACACAACATAACTATTATCATTATTATTTATTATTATTATCGTTATCCTTACTAAATTTGAACATGAACTACTTGGAACAAACTAACAATAAAAAAAACTTCCTTGGGTTTCAAACACTATTAGTATGCCAGTTAACAGAATAAGGTACACACCTCTCTCTGACTGCTGTCAGAAGACAGAAAATAACTGGTTACTGTTGTGGATGTGCCCTTAACAATAGCAACGTCATGCCACTGGGCCTGGGGTTGGATTCGTCTGGGAAGAGTGCTCTTGTTCTGTTTTGCAATCTAGAGTTAAATAAACACAACAAATGCTTTCAATTCTGACGATGTACCTCAAATAGTATGGCAGCGCAGTCAATCGACACAGTCACTGAGTAACAGGTTTACAGTATGTGATTGTAGAGTTAAAATGTTAAAAGTTTGAAAATTGAAAAGATGAAGGAGCAAATTAATGCTAAGATGACACCAGTTATACAGGCTTATATTTTATCAATTCTAAATAATTGAAGTTTAAAAGCATAAAATATGACACTATATCAGCTTTTCGATTTTCAAAAGGAGAGCTATAAAAAAATAATTTTTTGGCAAATTTGAAAAACATACAAAGAAAATCCGCCAAGAAACTGTTTGTAGAACTGAACTTTTCTTGCCAATAGTGTTCCCTACATGCAACGTCATGCTGGGGAAATGTGCCAAAAATTGCGATGTATCAGGCCATGTGAGTCTCACCTCTGATTTTCTATTGAAAACTCTAGGCGTTATGGATGTTTTCAACTTTGTGGCACCATACTGAATGGATTGAGGTGAGACACACGACCTGACATGTCATATGTTGGTACAATTCTCCAACGCAAGGATACTTTTATTGTGAACAATTAATAATTCTTCAAAATGTATTTTGGCATATCTTCCAGAGGCCAGTTTATACTCAAAGGGCCGATTAGCACTAACCCAGGGTTAAATTTCTAACCTATGTTCTCTTTTTAAAAATTTGAATTTGCAGTTAAGGATTATGAGATTTCTACCAACTCAAAACTAAATTCTATCCTCAAGCCAATTTCTCTGTCAACAACTGGGCATACTGCAAGAAACGAACTTGAGATGCTTACCTTATGAATTGATGGTGAAGAAATTTTTGCCATTGCATTTGTAGTCATACCTCCATTGACCACAGGGGAACTTGTACTGCTTACTTTAACACTTGTGGTTGTAACTTGTGGTGAAGAGCTTCCTGAAGAGTGGGCAGTTGTCATAACTGGCGATGAAGAAATACTGTTCTGTGATGGAACACTGCTTATTTTCTGAACAGCTTGCAGCTGAGTACCTTGAACTGTTCCTAGTGATACAACTGGGGGCAACGCTGGTGAAGAAGAAAGTGTCTGTTGCCTCGAGCTTACTGTCTTTGAAACCGCTGTTGTCAACTTAGACACCTGAGTCAGCACTGTTCCTGCGGAAAAAAGCAAAACATAAAGCAACAGTAAGTTACATTGACAAGCTTACACTCATCGGAATCATCTCATTCTTACGATAGTACATAGTTGTTTATGTTTTGAACACCATAAAACTGAATTTAAGAGAGCAGAAATTTGAGGTATAAATGTTGACCTTTTAGCGTAACACGCTTCGATGAGAATGCCGACATTTTCAACACTTCAGCATTGATTATTTTGTTTTCTCCAATCTGCTCAATGCACTTTTAGAGCTTTATTGACTCGAAGATTTTCTGTTTCTAAGTTTCTTACCAAAATTAAGTGGTTCAAATCACATTAAATGTAAACTGATATCATACCTTGAAAATTTATTTACAAAGAACGCGCTTTGAAACTTACAACCTTTCTGTGTGGTTGTTCCACTTGAGTTTGCTATGGAAGCGTCGCATCAAAAAAGCGCCGCTGGTTTTCACCGACTAGTTTAAAGATTTAAAAAATTTCACCTAGTGACTACTTGTAAAATTTCAAAATTCAATCCAGACAATAGATAATAATTTTCGTTCCTTTAGTAATTATCGTTTCTATGACCGCCGACTTGGCGGCTAGTCACCAAATCGAGTCGCATGTATGGTGGCCGATCAGGGCCACCCTGGAAAATTATTTT
>JAOBRD020904178.1:0-12603 GCA_027575215.2 Hydrozoanthus sils | reverse complement strand
CTTATTAGAGAGGGGAGCTTATTTGAGGGGGGGACTTTTTAGAGAGGGTGGCTTATTAGAGTGGATGGCTTATTAGAGATAGGGGGCTTATTAGAGAGGGGAGATTATTAGAGAGGGGAGATTATTAGAGAGGAAGGGCTTAGAGCATTTACAGTATTATCCCTAGAGTAGTTTGGGTCCCCAATTGCAAATCCAAAGTTCAAACAACTGTTGAAACTACTGTCCCTAGACACTGACAGTGTTGTATGTCACATTTTAACTTATAAAAAATTATGTTTTTGTAAAGTTAATTTTCCCTTTTCACTTCCCCCTCACCTTCCCCACAACTTTAAATTAGGGGGTGGGGGGGGGGGGTAAAATAAAGTATTTGTGGAATATATTCACCAGCTTACTTGATCCTGGCTTTTCTACTTCTCGCACAATGTGAGTCATTCCAGCTTTGAAGCCAACGAAACCAGTGAGATGAGGTGGCAGGCTGGGATCGTCCTTCGGGAAAGACTTTATCTTGCCTCGATGTCTTTTTGCCCTCTTACGGGGCAGGAACCCCAGAGAACCGTGTCTTGGTGCTTCGAACTTACGGTGGGACTGCATCAAATTTAAAAAGACATCAATTTGAGATTTTAAAAACTAAGAAAAATCCTTAGCTATAAGGAAAATTCTTAACTACTGTAATAAAGGAATTTAGACACAAATACTTTTTCAAATAAAGTTTTATCTACCGAGTACAAAAGCAAATGCGTAATCACCTCTGACGACAAAAAAAATAAACTCATTCCTAACAGACAAATCTAAAGCATATTTATTATCTTATCCGTTGGCGGCGGAATAAACGCTAGCTGAAAACAGAAATTATTCGCTGAAAAGGTAGCATCGCAAAAGCACGTTCCAAGGAACTGTATTCATTTCACATGGTCACTTCATGGACGAATATTTTTTAATCTTACACAGGATTTCATAAAATAACAAGATAGTAATGTTTTATGGACACTCTATTCTTCTTTGAAGATATAAAATCGTTAAGATGGGTCACACGTAGGCATATAAAAGTCCGATTTCCACTGATCCTAAAAACCACCTACCATTTTGCTCGAGCACTAAAATAAAAGAGAATGACTGGGGTCAGAACATTGGCCTAGTGGGTCCCTGAAACAATTGAAAGATTGAGCAATAATTGAGTACCCCCTTTGAGAATTGCCAGTTCTTGCTGTCAGCAGACTTTGATGCAGCGCATGCTCACCAGTGACTTGAGTGGGCCATTTTGGATCTAGCAGTGATTTTAGTTTGGATTTAGGTAAGAATTTTACTTCGTTTGTGATTCTTTGATACAATTGAACAAAATAAGGATCAAGCAGAGGAATTAGACTTTGTGGCTTTGCATTATCTAATACATAACAGCTTTTCTTAAGTTTGCATCAACTAGTCTTTGAACTAGCGTAAGCATTTGCTGGTTTTTTCAGACTATATGTTGATATTTTTTTATCGATCGTCTATTATTATTTTTGTTATCTTTTCTGTTTTACTTTGGGTGCTTTATTGGCTCTATATTGGTTTTAGTAATGATACTATTTGAGGCTTAACTGAATTGAATGTTATTAATTTAACGTAAACGATTTTAGTTTTTCTCCGTAAAGACTACATAGCACAAGATGTAGTATGTACAATGGAAACTTTAGAACTTTCTTCAGTATATAGCCTTTTTATATATGAGGACCGTCTTATAGTACATATATAATTAAATGTAAGAAGATTGCCTTTTATCATACACAAAAGCAGAAGAGTAGCACACATGTAACTTATTTTACTTGGCTTGTAAGCTTTTAATTTGGGTTAGTAGTTTTGTAAGTTAGTCGTGGATGCTGTCAAAACATTTTTCACAAAATCAAAAAAGTTTTACCTGGGCTCAAGACTAACAGTAGTTGAAATGCAGTTTTGGCTGGTGGCTTTTGGGCTTTCTCTAGCCAAAATGGCTTGTGAAAATTTCAGGCATTATTATTGTTGAAAAAACCGGGCTAGTAGAAAATTGTTTTTGGCGAGTGAAATCAAAGTTGTTAATTGCCACTGGGATAGTGAGCAATAAGTTAGTCTCAAGCCCTGATTTTCCTGTTTTGAATTCGTACATCCATTATCTCAATAGGTACTGTTTAGAGATGACAGACAGATGGCACAAACGTTATGATGAGATGCACAAAGGACCCACATTTGATGAGATTGACCGAAGAGACCCTGTTGCTTTTGCAGCAGCAAGGGAAAAATGGGTGCTGGACAGATTAGTAGAACTTGAGACAGTGAAAATCTTGAGGGAAAATATGCAACAATGTTACAGGAAAGAAGAGGTGAATGCCAGACAAAACTGCAAGAAAGAAGTTTTAGACTATATGGATGCATTTAGAGCCTACAGAGCAAAAGGTTTGTTTCTTTTACAGGTTTCTCCCCAAAACTCTGGACAGAGATATTTCAAGTACCCTGATTTACTCATTAGCATCCTGCTGTAAAAATTCTTAACTGCATCAAGAAATAAAAACTTTGTCTGAAAACTATGAAAAATTGGGGGATGGAGAAGTTGTCTTTTCTTACTTTTTTGTTTTGTCAGCAATATAATTTCAAAATATCTGAAAAGGCGCTAACTCAAGCATGGGCACTTACTCAATCAAATCCAGCCTTTTCAAGCATTCCCTAGAAACACCAAAAACAAAAGACGAAGCGGCCATGTTGGTGTCCTAAACAAAAGAAAAATAAAAAATTCTTTTGTTCAAGGGCACTAACATGGCCACTATGATGTCAAGTGAAAAGACTCTATATAGCAATTCCCTGTAGTGGTATTCTTTTATACAACTTCAGTCAAAGTGTCTTGTACATGACAGTGACATGTTACAAGGCTTATAACCTAACCATCTTGTTTCCATAGGTGACAGCTCATCATACAGTTATTGCCTTGACTTACTCTAATTTTGCTGGTTTTCAGCTTGGGGGAACACTCCGGAAGGAAACTGGACAAAGTACAAGGTAGAAATCAAACCATAAAGAAAGAAGACTGAAGTGACTAAAAAAGAAAACTAATTAAAAACTAATTTTGTATAAACTTTTCTGAAGAGTACAAATCCTATCATTTTCTTGCAATCATGTTTTATTTTCTTTTTATGGTACGACAAGAGCCCTGTTTCTTGATTTATGTTTATGGGCTCCATGCTAGCCCAGTATGAAAAGCAGCTATTTTGAGAGTTTTGCAGGAGCTATACAGGTGTTGGTCTTGAAACTAATCTTGTAAAGCCAGTCTTAGCATGGCAAGAAAGATCATACAAACCAGAAATTCAAGAACAGACACTTACAGAAGTTAAGTATTTTAGCCAGGCTGTACGAAAGTGAACATGTGCACTTGGACTGTAAAATAAGTTCCTGAATAAAACATGAAAGTCCTCATAGTTGTACTCTCATTTTTGCTTGTAGTGGAAGTGTTGTCAAACCCCTATTAGACCAAAGTTTTTGCTTTTGTTGTTAGTAACCGAGTGTATTAAAAAAAATAATTTATGTGCAAAAGAAAAAAAAACTAAATTAGCATTGATAATATTAAATGGTTTGCTCATGAAGATTTATCATCACAAGTCAGTATTTCAAAGATCACAAACTATATTTGGCAGTGAGGGACTCATTTTTCAGTTCACTGATTAGAATTTCAAGCTATGGCATGCAGGCAAGTCTGAGAATTGAACCAGTGACACCCATGCTTGCTCTTGTTTCAAAATATAAAAGTTTTTCATCTTAGTGTCATAAAATATTTAGATTAGTATGAAGATAAAAAAAGTTCAGGAAATTTTCAAAAGGGATACCCTGTGAACAGAAGCCTTGCACATTCCCTCAAAGAAATTCATCTGTTTTTTCATTTACATTTTGTTTGATCACAAGGTAGTTGGAGTGCAACTCAAGATTTGAACTCGGGTGACAGTTTTTCACACCAATGATGCAATTTACATGTCCTTAGCCAGGATATTTTGAGGGAGGGTGCAATTGAACTAGGAGACAGACCAAACAAGCTCCCTGGGAATTTTTTTAAATTAGGTTGTCTGAGACTGAAATGTAGGTAGCCAAAACCAACTTAAAATATGGAAAATATTCAATATTTTGAACTACACAATCAATTTTTTTTGCGGTCTCATCTTAACAGTATTGAGAACAGCATTTCATTTGCACTTCATAAACGGTGAATCTGAACAGAACTTTATTATATATGTTTTTACCTTTATTATATGTTTTTACTCTTTTTTAAACCAGCCGATAGTGTTTCAGTTTGGAGCACATAAAGGATGTTTTTTTTTTAATAGTTGGTTAACAAAACCTTATGTGGACATTCAAAGCCTATGTCTGTGTGGCATTTTAAAGATTGGACAGTAGCAGGGAAATGTATTCACTTGCATATGAAGCCTGTTAATCTTGTGTTGTTCCAAATACAATTGTCACTCTTTGCTAAAAAATTGAAGTGGCAGCATTATGTTGTCACTCATTTATTAACAACTGGCAAATCTATGGGCATTATGAGGCAGTTGGTTGAACTACAAAGCAAGACCCAATAATTTGTAAGGCTCGGAGTATGCAGATAGAGATAAAACTATACTCGACTGCCATCACACATTAAAAGTCATTTACACTCATTGTGCAGATTAATGGTCCAGGAGGAAAATATTTCAACTTTACATACTGGTTTGTGCATTAATTGAGACAATACAAGAAAACAACTCTGTGAGCAGCTTTTCAGAAAAACCGACTTTAAAATAAAACTTTGTTAGATCACTGTCACTAAGTTCATTGATTAAGAAAACAATATTAATCAAGTTGTTCTTGCGTTTAATTACAATGTCTGAGCTCAATTGATTGTAGAATACTCCTTCCACAAACTTCCTTATCATAATATCATCAGCCAGCCTATCTGCCGCCCAGTAGCTTCCAGCAAGACTACCTACAGGTAAATTACAAAACACAATTAGCATTTTTTCTAAATTAATAAGAACTATGCTCTCTGACTGACACTACAATGTAAGTATATTCAACCTTGAGCTATCTTTCTTCAATCTTAAATAAGAACATGAATTCATATAAAAAATATGTACTTTCTTGCATTGTTTTTACTTTCATCTTCCTGTTGATGGTTGTTTCAAGAACTAAATGTTTGATGTACACTATAATTTCAGTCAACTAGGATAAAATCATTTTTACTACTACTTATGATAATTAAAAATATCTAAATCACTTTTTTAAAAACAGTTACACGACTGCATGATTTCATGAAAAGGTGAGTTTCAGCCTGGTGTAAAAAACAAACAACCTAAACTTGACAAATGTAAGCAGTTAGTTGAAGAACGATTGGATGTAATTAAGGGGGCACACTTAAATTGATTTTGCACTGCTTCCATTGGATGTTAAGGGGTGGCAGGGGTTATCAGTGGAAAAACGCTTCAAAATAGTTGAGACAATATTGAAAGAACTGAATCAGTATGCTTTATATTTGGATCACTGTAATTATTGACACATCAAGTTCGATTGAGACTGTTGATTCAGGTCTATGAAGTTAGATTAAGTGAGTGTCTGAGGTGGCAATTGTAAAAAACATTTATAACAGGAGGTGCTTGTAGCAATTTCATTTAAAATAATTTTAAGACGCCCCCTAACATAGTCCGATGATATAAAAGCTGTTAGTATATAACACTTCAGCTATGCATGACTTGATTGGTTTAAAATTAGTAGGTCTATGCGAGACAATATTTACTGTACCTCCTAAATAGTAGATAATGAGACCGAAACAAAATGGTGGACAGAAGATGTCACTTTGTATGCCTTTCAGATCACAATAATACGGGATAGTTAAGAGTTAAAACATAATTATTCTCTGTTTTACAGTATTTTATAGTCGACAAGCTGTCAAAACTATGTATGTGGTATGTTAGGCATGATTTTCGCCATGCTCTGTGATTCAATAAATAAAAGTTTTTTTCTTACAGATCTTCCTTTTGTCTTTCGTAGACCAGTTACCTCGCTGGTATATATTAAAATACTGTACTTATTATAATTCTATTTCAATTTTGGTGGATGGTGACTTAATGAATATCTACCTTGCACCTTTGGCACTCAGTAGATTTGCTACAACTATCCACCGAATCGAAATAGAATACAAGTGTTAGTTAATTTGCCCTTTGAATATCAATAGCCTTTAAATTTGCTCGTCCTGACCCTCCATGACGAACACATCGCTTAATTGACTCAATTACCAGTATGATGAGAATCCAGTCCTTTAGTTACTCCAACTCTGTATCCTGGAACTCCTTTGTTCTTTGGCTGGCCTCGAGCTTTGCTGCCAGCACGTGTATATTGAGCACCCACGGTACTGAGGACTCTTTTTGACACTAACCTCGAAGCCATACAACAGCAAGTCTGAATCGCTTGTTCCACAAGACTCTGAAGCATATTACATTGTGAATTATCATTCAACTACATTATTTGGTACACATTTGTAAATTATAATCTGGTCTCAGAGTTGACAGCTACATCTATAAACATCTTTGAGAATTGGTTTAGTATAAAATCTTCGCAGTGGCTATTCCTACGTAACCGTATCCTGATTTCTATTTTCTATTTGTATGGAAGTTTCAGTTTTTTGCTCTATTCAACAAAATGCAGTACAGTTTAAAAATCTTATTACTATAGATATGTCCAGGAACATCAAATGATTCAATAAAGCATCCAAAGTTATAATAATGAGCTCTTGTTATCTTTCAGTACAATATACAGCGACAAAATCTGTGACACTTGAAAAATTTCCAAGGGCATGTGAAATCAAATTCGAATCTTTTTTTTGTCAGTGTGTAATTTTTTGGTTAATTTGTACACTTCTCGTGGTAATAAACCTCTGAGGAAAATCAGCAAGCAGATTCATTTTGGAGTTGTGGAATCTTTAATTGTTTTCCGCCAAGAAGTTGAGAAAATATATCCTTCCGTACGAATAAGCCAGCTCGCGTTCTATTCATAAGGACATCCAATCAAACTCCTCATCAGGCAGTTCACAAATGATTTGAAGCTGAATTTAATGAAGATAAATAGACTCATATAGAAACTTATATCTCTCAAGGAAAACCTTAACACGTTGAGTGGGTATGTATTATGAATTGTGACTGATTTTTATTTGTTTTGATGTCGTGAATAAAACTTCCGTATGAATAGCAAGCCAATTCGGCTATTCGTACGGACATCAAACAACGCACTTAATCACACATGTGCAGGACAATTTACTAGAAACTTTTCCATGTATCATTAATGTGCTTACTAAAAATAATGATGCTGGTACTGTGATAGATTTTTGTTACTCGCTGCATATAAAACTTTTAGTGCGGACACCATATTCATAATTATAAAACAAGCACTTGAACTCCTTTCACAACTTCCCCAACTTGGATAATAAATCAATATCAGTCACATTTCAGAATTAATACCTACTAAACTTCCGTACGAATAGAAAATAGAAGTCGGGATACGGTTCCGTACGAATAGCCACTGCGTAAAATCTTACATAGACAAGAACAAACAATGCATACCTTTCTAAGCATGATCGCTCCCACTTTTAAGGCCATACTTCGCTAAACTTAACAAGCTGTTATTCTTTTCTTCGAAATAATTGTAAGCGTTGCTTAGAATAGATGCACCACGTTTTAAAATGACTTCATGCCAGCTCTTTGCTACGCTCTTTGACCATCCGCCATTTTGGAGACCATGATATCCCATAACTCATTGCAGTATTGACTCGAGACTAGAGCTCAGTCCCTAACGGTTCTGACGTGGATTCCAAGATGGCTACGAGAAGGATGTTGTTAATTTATTTAATTTTTTCGCCATGTATCCTTGATGTTTATGTTTTCTTGATTTCGTGATTTAAAGTTTTCTCGATTTATTGGATATTGTGGTGAAATGAGTTGGTTTGATGCAACGAGTCTGACAAGCTTTGCCAAGACAGCATTAAACCAGGCACAGAAGTCTATCGACAAAGTTCTAGACATCGACGATGAGGGCACAGACACCAAACAAGAACCAGGAGGTTTGCTAATAATGTTTTGATGCAATATTTTCATTGGTCTTTTACTATTTATTATCTTGGTTAAGCTGATGCCGAAAGATATGGTTAAAATGTTTCTCAATTCTCTGGAATGGATAGTTTGGGGCACTGATCATAATATCCTAAGTGCAAACTGAAAGTGATGGTACATACCATTATATGGCGAAATAGAGCAGAGACGTTTGGGTAAAACTACCGTAATGGGGCGAACTTGAATTTTTCCAAACTAATACACATTTCAAGATCTTGACGTCTCTCGAACATTGTTATACTGCATGCATAATTATTGCATACTCAAGTGCGTTCCAAGACCGAATGCTGGTCTTCCGTCCTTGCCTTGAACCGTGTTTCTTGAGGTGTTTTTCCCTTTTTATGCAGTGTAGCTTTTTGTCGTTACTTAAGATGGTAAAAGAACCATGATAATTTATTTGGCACAGTTAACAAGGCTAGACTGCAGAATACCCAGCACTCACAGTTCTATCTTTGTAGCCAGTGGCTATGACTACACAGTTGCTATGATATCATACTACAGATATTTTTCACCAGGTAGTCGCATAGCCACTACAGAAGGATACTTCATTCTGTTATAATACACAAGTAGACTGATACTTTTTCATTATGTAGTCACATAGCCACTACACAAAGGTACTTTGTTAAATTATAAGACACACAAAGATTGATACTTTATTTTTCACCATGTAGCCATAGCCATGATCACTAAAAATGTCTGTTTGTGGTGTGGGGTATCTTGCAGTTGCTCCGACAACAAATAGAAGCATCATGCTTTTATGAGAAGTGAAGTATTTAAAAATTATATGTTTCCACCATTTGGGTAAGCATTGAATATGAGTGTTCAAGTTGAGTGCAGGGTATTCTGCAGTCTAAACCATCACTTTTTAAAAACACTTTTTCCAACTGCAGGTATCAAAGTTCATAAGAGAGAGCAGAAGACTCGAGAGGCTCCTTCATCAAAACTGTCATCATCCCAATCATCTTCACCCATATCCTACTCATTAAAAGGCAAATTAGCAAAACAAACTTCACCAAGTTCGCAGATTTCTCATGATGACAAAAACAGCAAGGAGGACAGTTTTTGGTCGTCATTTCTTGGCAGTGAAACACAGACAGACTCACACATTAATAAATCTAGAGTTCGACAAACTAACAGTGGAACATTGGGTAACAAGATAAGTGTTAAACCCACAGACACAAAAGGGGGTGATTGTAAAACTGCTGATGCTACTATTAGCAGTGCAAATACTGAGAAATCTAGTAAAGAGTTGAAAAAGGAAGTGAAGAAAAAACATAATAAATCTCTCGGCACATCTAAAAGAAAAGAGAGAGGGGAAGAAGATCTGCAGCAGGAACCAGCAGTTCTCAATAAATCATCTACTATTCAAAATATGACAGATGGAGAAAAAGTTAACAGGACAGAGGTTTATTTGGGTAGTAATGATTCAGATATTGTGCTTGTTAAGGAACATTGGGATATTTCGTCTGAGCAAGATAGTTTTGACTGTAGTGTAGTTTCTGTTGAGCTAACAGAAGCAGCAACATTGGGGCAACAAAAAACACAGAAGTTAAAAGATATTGAGGCACAAATTGAAAGAAAAAAGGAAAAATCTATAATTAATAACAAAGAGAAATCTGTTGAAGAGATGCACAGTGTGGAACTTTCTAAAATCTCTCATTCAGAACCTGAACTTAGTGAAAGGAAAGGTAAAGGAGGAGAAAATTTGGGAAATGTAGAAAATCAAGATTTCTTAAAAGACCCTGAAAGCAGAAATAGTACAAACAGTGAGAATGTTGATGGAAGTGTTGTTTCTGTGGAGCTCTCTCAGGCAGTAGCCAGCAAACAAATTTTGAAAGCAAAGCCAAAAGAGACTTGGCAGATTCAACCTGAAAAAGCCGATAGGGACAGTGAGCAGGGCCAATGTGTAAGTGTTGGGCCATTGACATGTTCTACCCCATTGAAGGGAGATGAAAAAATGAAAGTAGAACTAGATAGAGAAAATATTTCAGTTCCTCAAGATGCTGCTGCTATGGATAAGAAAGATGGAAGTGCTGTTTTCACAGAACTGGCTGATAGCATTCCTTGTACTTCTGAAAAGACTGAGATAATATTGAACACACAGGATCAAAATAGTTTTAGGCAGTCTCAATTCAAAGTTGAAGGAAAGAGCACTGTAGAGGAACTATCTGATGGATCGTTATCAGCAAGTTCAAGCTTATTGCCAAAAGAAGGTAAATCATTTATTTGATTATCTTTATTTATAACATAGATGCTGATGAAATACCAGAATTTTTCCTTTTCCTAAAAAATCATATCTTCATCACATGCAGGGAAGCTACCTTTTTTATCTTGCATGTGTGAAAGCATTGGTGTCGTCATGGTTACCAACATGATAAGCCAATCACAATAGAGCTTCCCACCCATGCACGTGGTCAGTTCTTAAAATAAAAAAAAGGATGTGTTTTATGTAGGAATTTCATCAGTATCAGAAAATAAACAGAACATTACTTGGCTGCTTGGAATACAAACTTTATCTTCTCTTGCTGAAAGTGTTTCTCACTTAACATTTGTTTTGCTCACTTGTTTGAGATACTATCAGCACTTGAAGAAAAATTTGTACCCCTGTGTGGCCATGTAACATCCTCTATTTAATCTGTAACTCTATAACATACAACCTTGAACAGCAGAGTTTAATAATCTGGTTAGAATAGTCCACTTAGAGTAACCAAAAGGCTAACTGATCTTCAAGTAGTTGGCTCAGGAAGTATAAAGTACAGAGAATATAGCACATATTTTGAAATACTTGTAAGGTATTGGTATCATTCAAATACATATCATCAAACTAAACTAAATAAAAATGTGTGCTTTTTTAGATTCAAGTGTAAAAGCAGAGAAGTTAGCTGTAAAACAAGCCTCACAAAATGAAACACTGCAAAAGGTATAAAAAAACAAGATGCATTTTATTACCTTTTCTTTTGCTATTACATGCATTTTTAAGTGTTCTTGCTAGGCCAAAATGAAAGGGCGCAGCAACCTGTATTTTTGCTAGTGTCCCTTCGTTTTCATCCAGTGTCCCTTCGTTTTCATCCAGTGTCCCTTCGTTTTCACCCAGTGCCCCTTCATTTTCATCCAGTGTCCCTTCGTTTTCATCCAGTGTCCCTTCATTTTCATCCAGTGTCCCTTCCTTTTCATCCAGTGCCCCTTCATTTTCATCCAGTGCCCCTTCGTTTTCATCAAGTGTCCCTTCATTTTCATCCAGTGTCCCTTCCTTTTCATCCAGTGCCCCTTCATTTTCATCCAGTGCCCCTTCATTTTCATCCAGTGCCCCTTCGTTTTCATCCAGTGCCCCTTCATTTTCATCCAGTGCCCCTTCATTTTCATCCAGTGTCCTTTCCTTTTCATCCAATGTCCCTTCATTTTCATCCAGTGTCCCTTCATTTTCATCCAGTGCCCCTTCGTTTTCATCCAGTGTCCCTTCATTTTCATCCAGTGCCCCTTCATTTTCATCCAGTGTCCCTTCATTTTCATCCAGTGCCCCTTTGTTTTCATCCAGTGTCCCTTCATTTTCATCCAGTGCCCCTTCATTTTCATCCAGTGTCCCTTCATTTTCATCCAGTGCCCCTTTGTTTTCATCCAGTGTCCCTTCATTTTCATCCAGTGCCCCTTCATTTTCATCCAGTGTCCCTTCATTTTCATCCAGTGTCCCTTCGTTTTCATCCAATGTCCCTTCATTTTCATCAAATGTCCCTTCATTTTCATCCAGTGTCCCTTCATTTTCATCCAGTGCCCCTTCATTTTCATCCAGTGCCCCTTCATTTTCATCCAGTGCCCCTTCATTTTCATCCAGTGCCCCTTCATTTTCATCCAGTGTCCCTTCGTTTTCATCCAATGTCCCTTCATTTTCATCCAATGTCCCTTCATTTTCATCCAGTGTCCCTTCATTTTCATCCGGTGCCCCTTCATTTTCATCCAGTGTCCCTTCATTTTCATCCATTGTCCCTTTGTTTTCATCCAGTGTCCCTTCGTTTTCATCCAGTGTCCCTTCATTTTCATCCAGTGTCCCTTCGTTTTCATCCAGTGCCCCTTCGTTTTCATCCAGTGTCCCTCCATTTTCATCCAGTGTCCCTTCATTTTCATCCAGTGTCCCTCCATTTTAATCCAGTGTCCCTTTGTTTTCATCCAGTATCCCTTCATTTTCATCCAGTGCCCCTTCGTTTTCATCCAATGCCCCTTCATTTTCATCCAATGTCCCTTCGTTTTCATCCAATGCCCCTTCATTTTCATCCAATGTCCCTTCGTTTTCATCCAGTGTCCCTTCGTTTTCATCCAGTGCCCCTTCCTTTTCATCCAGTGTCCCTTCGTTTTCATCCATTGTCCCTTTGTTTTCATCCAGTGTCCCTTCATTTTCATCCAGTGTCCCTTCCTTTTCATCCAGTGTCCCTTCGTTTTCATCCAGTGCCCCTTCGTTTTCATCCAGTGTCCCTCCATTTTCATCCAGTGT
>JAOBRD020904177.1:0-29373 GCA_027575215.2 Hydrozoanthus sils | reverse complement strand
GGGGGGGTTGCCCCCTCCACCGGCTCCCTTCCCATGCCTGACGCCAGCTACACCCTTGAATCAATCATATAGTAAGTGGCACTGAATGCCGCTAAGTCTCGTTTCAAACGTCGTGCTACGGCCGTGCTAAGCTTGCCTGAACTTAAAGAATCCAACTTCAACACGCCTTTAGCACGGCTTTGAAACCTAACCCCGTCATAGTCAGGTAGCACGACAAGCTGAACCGTGCTACAAGACTTTAGATCGAGCTAATTGGGGTTTGTATCAGACCGCGTGATTAACTCGTGCCAATGATAAAGTTTAACAGAAGTTCGGCGTCTAAAGCCATGTCGAACCAAAGTCGTGTAACAGTCGAACCAGAGTTGAGCTAGCTAAGCACGACTGTAGGTTTGTGTTTGAAGGGCCTATGGATGGAAGAAATAACGAAGTGTAAATTGTGGTGTACAACACATGTGAGTACCTCACCCCATTACATTGAGAAACTGAGGATCGTTTAGCAAGTTTCGTTGTTTCACGACCTTCTTCCTCGCTGTTTACTGATTTTACTTCAGCTGTGGGATTGTTGAACGATGACACCCTCTCGAATTTAACAACCATTTTATCTTTTCTTGTTCTTGGTTTGGATGGGTCGACACCTGTAAGCTCAGCGAGAGCAGTGGCAAAATTTTCCGCGTTGGCAAAGAACAACGATGATTCATACCGGAAGACTTTAACACCAGGTGCTTCCTTGGCCTGCAAAAGGCGAACCCTTAGTTAGGTAGTAATAATAATAACAACAAAAACAATAATAATAATAATAACAATAACAATAATAATAATAAAACAAAAAACGGCTCTACTGGGATCGGCTAAGATTTTAAGAAGTGCTAGAGTGTTAGACAGAAGAAGAAAGGACTTGAGAGACCTCTGGTCATTTGCTATGACTTGCTCTCTTCAGGCATCAAACGGCATGACATCTGCCAGTGCTATAGGCAATTTTATGATAATAATAATAATAATAATAATAATAATAATAATGGTATAGGAAAAAAGTGGAAAAATACCAGGACTTTTGAAGAGAGAGATTGGAAGATTGTGGAATCTCAAAAAGTTAGAAGCCGTACCAGTGTTATAGGAGCCCTTGGAAGTGTAACCAAAGGATTTGATAGGTAGATTGAAAAGCAAGGGATAACATTAAATGTTGGAGTAATGCAAAAAACTACCTTGTTGGGAACTACAAGGTTATTGAGGAAATGCTTGGAAGTGTGAGTAAGAGATTATTCTGTTAGCCCTTGGTCATTTGTTATGACTCACCTAACAGAAAAAATGTCGCCAAAGGCAACAGCCAGAACATAATGTTAAAATAATAATAATAATGATAATAATAACAATAATAATAACAACAACAATTATGATAACAATAATGATAATAATGATTATAATACAAATAATAACAATCACTCTATCTCTCTGCGCAACTCTCATTGCCAGCCGTTTCACTGATTTCGTTAAGAAATTGATTTAAGACAATATTTCGAAATTTGCGGGTTTCCTGTGGTATTTGGCTCCTTGCTTGGGCTTCCTGTTGTGGTGACACGGACTCACTTACCTGAGCGGCGACAAAGTGACCCCCATTTCGACACAGTAGCCAAAGTAACGGAATCAAAGTTGAGTTTATAATTTCATATAAGGATTGTCAAGGAAGTATGGTCTTACCGCCTTACACTTCTTGATATTTCTGAAAATATCTGTTCCAGCTATTTGACCCAGTAACACTCGATGGGGTCTGGGGAGAGGAAACGGTAAGACAATAGCTTTAAATAGCCCATTTGCAAACTACGTTCCACTGTGCAGTAACAAAACTTTCAAGTCGAGGCAAGGTTCCAGCTTCTGATACATTTACTGTGTTTTTAAGAACTTGGTCTCGACTGGATGGTCTTGTTGTGAGCAACGGAACATAATTCAAAAATGGTCTGCTGAACATTTTCTAGGTATTCAACGAGACCCTGACAATAACTAAACATTTGTTCTGCCAGTAGTATAAATGATTATCAAAGAAAATGATAAATATAATAATTAACAATTAGTTGAGAGGGTAAATAGCCAAAAAAGCGCGTATCACCGAGTTTGCTATGATCGGCAGTCCCATATCCAACCAGCGCAAATGGAATAATTGTCTTACTAGACTTCTTGATTTTTCCAAATCTATCGATATTTGAAAATGACAATTAAAAGTTGCTTAGAACTGTCATTTTTAGCTTTGCAGTACTACACAGTCAGTTTCCATATGTGGTCAGTTCGCTATATGAGCTGACAACTGAGTTGAGTGAACCAATCAGAACGCTAGAAAGGCAGTATTCAAGGTTGAAAAATTCATATAACGATAATGGCAACGACAATGATGATAATGATTATAATGATAATAAAAATGATAGAAGATATGAAAAAATCGATAATGGTAGGTAATTACCTAGAAGTTCTGAGCAACACCATTGTTAATGCCATAAGCACTCCAACCATTAGGCCAATATCAATACCTAGAAGAACCACGCCCAGCCATGTAGCAAACCAAACAATCTAAACAAAAAACAACTGATTAACAATCCAAGTAAGAACAAGGCAGATCGACGGCCGTGGAACGCAGAGAGGCGCTGATTACGAAATTGATAAACCGTTGATCTGATTGGCTAAACTTAAAAAACGGACCATATCTTCATAAGTAGGTTAATTTTTTTTTCCAGTCCACCCTTTCCTGTTTTTCTTGTTTAATCGGTTTTTAAATTCAAGAAAAATTCTACAAGGGAAACATTGAAAATCAAAACATTTTCTTCGCTCTTGTTTTCAAAGTTCTATGGTTGGCTAAATTATTAAACTACAAAAGAAACATTGCTTTAAAATAGTGTTTCACTGCTTTTTACTTTAAAACTACATTATACACAGGTTGATTTATTCTCAGTACGAAAATTTAAACATTCTTGCATGGGAAAAGTGAAAAGCCACAGGACGATGGGAGGTTGCCCAGTTTTAACACGGAGCGTTTCTTAAAAACAACATAGTTAATATATAGGGACTGGTTAGAAAATCATTCGCCATTTTCTTTTGTTTTCTGGTCTTGACCCTGCACAAAACGTGCAGAAGAAACAAAAGCTTTTGAAATGCAAACCAACAATTAGCCAGTCAAAATATTCTCACTAACGCCTGAAACAAAGAATGTGCAGGGTCACGGTTCGTTCAACATAAAACAAAGCATCTTTGTACATTCTTTGTATTTCTCTTTTGAGGTTTGCCGGCTTTCCTAACCAGTCTCTATGTTAACTATGTAACAGAAAGCATTTACAAAAATTTGGTGACATAGCAAAACTCACAGTTTTTAAGTTCAAAACTTACTGCATCTGGTTTATAAATGTGCCACAGCACTTTTAACCTTGAGAATTGTTTGAACAGGCCGCGTAAGGCTACAATAATAGTAGCCGCTAAAATTGCCTGCAAAACAAAGAAAAAAATAGCTTTAAAGACCTACAAACAGTATCAACGAGGCAAATGAAAGTATAAGCCATTCTTTACACGTGTGAAGATGACCTACACGGTCTTATCAGAGTGCTCAGAGGTTAGTGGAAGAGCTAGTAAGAGAAAAACTGATGACGGAGCTGTAACGCCAACTCCAGAAACTTAAAGTAAAAATTTTGGACCAAATCCATTTCTTTTAACTAAGAAATTTTCTAAGCCATTCTTTATTTATTTTCCAACAGTTATTTGAAGGAAAATGATTGGAGGGTTATCAAACGCATTAACGGAAACAAATTGGATTGTATACATAAATATCGCTGCTAATCAAGTCTTTTATCGGTAAGTATGTCGTAGTAATGTTCACTATAAGAGAAAGGGATTGGTTAAGATTGTCTAACTCCCATCCTGAGGTCCCCGGTTCGATATTTATGAAACTTTCTTTTCCAATCTTCCGGGGTTGGTGAAATGAGTACCAACATACATGGACCACTTTGATGTGTGATTTATGTTTCTGGTCCGCTTTGGGTAAACTGATCATTGTAAAGCACCTTGGAGAACATAATATACCGCATGGAAAAGGCGCTACATAAGTGCACCACCTTTATCTATTCACTATCAACAAGTACGAGAATACATGGATAAGTTAAAAACGCCAAATCATTTAACAAGCATGCAATACTCCTTGAAAAATCGAAAGAACTTCAAACAACGAAAGAAAAATGTGTGAGAAGTTAAAGCAGTTTCTGAAACGCGTTGAAGGGGATCACTTCCTTCACTTTACTGATGCCAGAGTGTCGAAACAAACGTATAATAAACAGGCAGGTTAGAAAACAAATGCCAGTTACGTGCGATTTCATGCCTCCGAACGAGCCCATGGTTTTCTGAAAATTTTCAGCGAATTTCCACTGATAAACTTCACCTAAACATTTACGTAGCTTTTGTCAGCATTAAAATGCACGCGCATCTCTCCTTGTACACTGCTCGTGCTGTTCTGTGAATGGATAGTTTCATTCGTTATCTTTACGGTTGAGCGTGTGAGACTGCCAAAACATGACACACGATCTCTCGACTGAACAATCATGATGGTTTGCTGAGAAAGCAACGACGACTCACATAGCCTTGTCATGTGACACCGCGGTCACGTAGTTGACACAAAAGACATGTTGTTGTCTTACAAAACATAGACATGTACGAAACTTAGAAGAAATGTCTGAAACTTATTTACGCCAAATCTGTATAATTATAAAAAGAGATTGGAATGGCAACATAGCTTGGTCCTGTGCACTTGTGACATTAGGTAGCTTACGTCAATACTGAAGACAAAACAGAAAGAACAGAAAACAATAGCGAATACAATAGCTGCATGTTGGAAGACACAGTGCTGCTCACCACGCAAAAAGCTCAACTTTGAAGAATTTACGGCTAAAAGAACGACCTATAATTTTTTTTTAAAAATTTCAATTACCTTAGTTAAATTAGAAGTTTTGCAAATTGGTGTTGTATGTATAGAATGAAGGAGACCGCTTCTCAACTTTAGTCTTTTTTTCTTTTCACCTTTCAGTCACAAAGCGTAACTGGCCGAATTTATACTAGAGACGTCAAAGTCGTCCGAGACGACCTTAAATTCTAGTGTAAAAACGAGAAATAAGGCAGACGATTTAGCCGTCTCTCGTTAAGGGCGTCCAAACGACGCCCTTACAAGACGACCTTAACCTCACGGACGGCTTAGAGGTCTAGCATAAAAACGAGTCAGCCAAAATCAGACGGCCTGCAACTACACATGAAACCAAGGCTAAAACAAAGAAACAAGATGGCAACACGGACTTTACATTTTCCCGCCATGCGAGTGACGTGGACTCTTATCCAGGCCTCTCTTTAAGGAAGCATCGCACGGTCAGCTAGTATTTGATGTTTAGGCCGTCGTATCAGAGTCACGTGTTTACACTAGACGTCCTTAATGACCGACGTCTAAGTCGTCTTGACGTCTTTGACGTCTTCAAGTATAAGTTCAGCCAATCGGACAAAAAAAAAATGCAAGGTGTGTTTTTTATAAGTGGTCGTCGTCGTTCCAAAGTACGGCACAGTGAGCTAATGTAATAATTCCTAAAATTTATATAAAGCAGAAGTTAAAGAAACCTACCGTCGGCAAATGGGAGAAAAGTGGAGCGATATAGAGCAATACTAGGATCATACCAATCACCACTGGAATGATACACAACTGTGGAGGAATTACAAAGGAATTACAGAATCAAATAATAATCGATGACTGTACGTGTTTTTTAAGAAAGCTAAATTGCGCCTCTTTACAATCATGATGAAATGAGCTACAATTCAAAAACATATAAACATTAACTTAGTAAAAATGTTCCTGTTTTATAAAGTGGTTAATAATGAAAGATTTCTCAACCTTTGGGTCTTAACAAACGGCTGGGCAGACCTTTGGCTCTGCTTCCTTAACTCATACGAATTGATACTCGAGGGAGGCTGGAGGCTACAAATCTTAGAAGTGTGAGTAATAAAGTATAAAATACTGTTAAATTTATAAAACCTATAATGAAATTAAATCACTTACTAAAAATTAAAAGAATAAAAACGACGTTTCGACCGTATTTTTAGTGATTTAATTTCAGTGAATGTTTTAAAAATCTAATAGTAATTATTTATACTCAAGTACTCATTCTTCAAGATTTTAAGCCTCCAGCCTCGATGAATTTTTCAGTAAGTGTTTTAATATCAGTATAATGTGTAGAATAGAAGAAGCGCTTACTACAGCTCTAAGTAAAACTACTTAATTATTCGTTCAAACAATTTGCCGTAGCGGCAAGGAAACAGACACAGGGCAGAGCTGCTCTAGTTGAATGTTAGCAACCCTTAAAGATGAGATACTAAATAGATTGAAAAATTACACAAGTTGATTAACAGAAAATGTTAAAAACAGGAAATTACACACACAAATATCGAAAACGGGCAAAAAGAGAAATCATAACAAACAAAACAGTCTGTCAATGAGAAGGCTACGAAGACTTGTACTTTGACAGTCTTTCCTGGTAATAATTATTTAAGGTAATTTTTTTGCATCTGATAAAGTGCAACTCAGATAAACTGCTTTCATCTTGAAATCCGTAAGTCAGACTTCTGCGGCCTATTAGAAAACAATCTTAATCCCTAAGGCTTGTGTAAACCTTAGTGCCTGCAAGGTCTTTTACTTGTAAATACGAAAATTTTATATAATTTCTATATTAAATTGCCCTCTAGTCTGTAGTGTCCCCTACTAGCACTATAAGGTAAGATCTTTTATTTCTAAATACAATATTTTATATAAAATAGCCCTCTAGTCTGTAGTGTCCCCGATTAGCTGTATAAGCTAAATACATTTGACACGTTTAACAAAGGTTATTGTTATTATTATTATCATTATTATTATTATTTTTTGTTTGTTTGTTTGTTTAATTGTTTGTTTGTTTGTTCGTTTATTCATTCATTCATTCATTCATTCATTCATTCATTCATTTATTTATTTATTTATTTATTTCAAAGCATTATGGATCATGAGAGGCAGATCAGTCCCAGCACAACACTAACCTGAGTTCTTGCCATTGTTTCTTGAACCACCGACCTTGACAACGAGGCACTTACAGTGAAGCAAGAGAAAAACGAGCCGGCAAAAGACGCTGCTCCACACGCAATAAGTTCCTGGAACAACGGCAAAGGAAAAAAAATTACGTTACTTTGAAAACATGAGTTTCTTTGTAGACATGTTTTGGCAGATCTTCTGCCTTTGTCAAAGGCTTTTAATTGAGTTTGGTTATATTGATATACATAAAGGAAAAATAATAACAGTTGTGATTGATACCGAGATAAAAGAATTATGTTAAATACAATAGCGACATATTTAAGTGCAAGTTCGGCATTGAAATGCTTGACCTGAACTTGAGTTGGGCTTTTCCCAAAAGATGTGCAGCGCTTATTTTATTTGCAAATCATAGTAATGATCGATTTTTTCAGAGCAGTGTTCGTTAAAGACTGAACTTTTTCCGCCATATTTCTGCTAGAAACAAAACTTAATTTTGTTGCACAAAATCAGAATGAACCAGAACAAACACTCCTCAATAGACCGAAAAATGTCCATTTGCAATCAGTGTCTTTTCTAGAAACATAATTTACCTGGCTTGCATCAATGGAGTATTTGTATTTCTTTGCAAACATCTTAGCTAGAGATATGTTCACGGCAAAACTGACGATAGCAATTACAAAAGCATCTGGTAGAACATCAACTGCCATGGATAATGAGGGTATTGTTACCGGTGGCAACCTAGCAAAAAAGATAAACAAGACTGTTACAAGATTATACCGCCCAGTTGGTAAGGCGCCAGGGTTTTAAAGCAATTGAGGAGAAGACGCTGACTTAGCTCTAACATAACATTCGCGCCTTCTCAGATAAGGACCTTAAAGGGTTTTAAAGCAATTGAGGAGAAGACGCTGCCTTAGCTCTAACATAACATTCGCGCCTTCTCAGATAAGGACCTTAAACCGTTGGTCCCCGGGTGGCAGAACTTGAAAGGCACCTTGTGTCTTATTGCTTGTTCTCATGTGACTCCGTGAGTCAAAATGTCAAGAACATGCATGGCCTGCATAGCAGATGCTATTTTTACTCTCCTGAGCATTACTTAGCCGCCCCTATTGTGGTTAGAGAGAACTAGGACTAGGAACTCGCTAGCAAAAAGCCAAAAAGGACCCACTATGCAGGTTAGCTAAGAAAAAATACAAAAATTAACATTCGCGCTTAACAACACAGTCAGTCTTTGAAACATGTTATATGTGACAACCAACCACACTCAACTTGGTTCTACATTTGAAGCAAAATAAATTTAAAGGTAAAGTGATACATTTAATTTTAGTAGTACCACATCACATCCGCACCCACCCAACCCTATCAAAGCTTCATTTTACAAAAATCCAATGCTATAGCTACACTCAACAGAAACACATTCGTTTACCGAAGATTGGGAGTCTGTTGCGCTCAAAGGGTTAATAATGGAATGCACCGAAATTGCGTAAATAAACACTAAATCTCTTGTAAATAACGGTATCAAAGTAATAACAAAGAGCAGGAAAGAAGAAAAATTGCGTAAATAAATTTACAACAAAAAATCCTTTATGTCTTGATATATTTGTTGCAAATTTTTTTTTACGTTTGTTTCATTTTAATATCATAATCTCTCATAACCCCTGTGTACAAACCTAATCGTACGAGGAGTTATAATTGGTAGGTTAAAGTGATGCGAGTGAGATTAAGAGCTCAAAACGAGCCATGGAAAACTGATCCGACAATCTAAAATGACCAACAAATCTTCGTATGTGTTTGAGAATTGTCTTTGGTTGTCTCCGCAGTGTCCGAAGTCAGTTGAAGGTCTACCGAAGGTAATTTCCGACAACATTACATCATCAAAAACTCCATGAATGTCCCAAGGCAACCTGGCATCTGAGAGATGCACAGGTAAATCTTTACCCAGATACGAAAACTACGACTTATTGTAATAATATTACATAAAACATTTTTTGTACAAATAATACAACTTATAACATAGTGGGCAAAATTATTTCGAGCTGATTGGATAACATGTGACGTTATTTGTACAAATAATAGACTTATTAGCTTACATATGACGTTATTTGTACAAATAATAGACTTATTAGCTTACATATGACGTTAATTGTACAAATAATAGACTTATTAGCTTACATATGACGTTATTTGTACAAATAGTAGACTTATTAGCTTACATATGACGTTATTTGTACAAATAATAGACTTATTAGAATACATGTGGTGTTATTTGTACAAATAATGGACATATTAGATTAAATGTGACGCTAATTTCTACAAATAGACTTATTAGATTAAATGTGACGTTATTTGTGAAAATAATACGACTTATCATATAACATGTGACATTTGTACAAAAAATACGACTTATTATAACATGTAATTTTATTTGTACAAATACAACTTGATATATTATATGTGACGTTATTTGTACAAATAATAGACTTATTAGATTAATTGTGACGTTATTTGTACAAATAAAAGACTAGTTATATAACACGTGACGTTATTTGTGCAAATAATACACTTTATTATATTGCACGTGACGTTATTTGTGCTCACCCTTTTGGAACATCGTTGACAATATGGAGGTCAAACCTTCTATTAAGGCTCGCTCCGTATGATATACTTGTCCCTAAGATTACCTATAATGCATCAAAACCCAATGAGAATGCTTATTTAAGATATTTCTAAACTACATTTCTGAGTAATAAATGTCAATTTATAAATTTGAGTAAAAAACAACCGGGCAAAATGACTTAGAAGTTGGGTGAAATGACAGAAGATTTTGGTTGAAACAACCTAAAATATTACCTGTATGAATAATATTCATTTTAATTTCATATCAATTCGGTTCAACTCAATTTGTTATTTTTATGACAGATAATGTAAGTTTTTACTATGAAATACACAACTGGCCTGTAAATAGTCAAAAACTAAGTGAGGCAGGTCAATGGTTACAGTTGATATACAATACTAAAGGGAAAATGAATTACAAGGCATAAAGTATTAAGCAATTAATAAACAATGAAAAATTTTACATTTAATAGTTTGAATAATAATATTAGAAGAAATGGAACAAACAAAGAAAAAGAAAACAAACGAGATGATTTATGTAAGTACATATTTAAATTTAAATTGGCAGATTCATAAATTATTGATTATGAACTACCAATTTTTGTTTTGAGAAAACCTATATCAATATACTCTCCATATTTAAATTATTAGGTAGCACTTTTTTATACAACTGTTTAAAATCATTATTGAAACTGTTAAAATTAAGTGCATTTCAGCCCTGTCACTCTGTCACTCTGTCTGTCTATCTGTCTGTCTGTCTGTCTGTCTCTGTCTGTCTGTCTGTCTGTCTGTCAGTCCATCTATCTGCCATTTGTCTGTCCATCTGTTCATCCGTCCATCTGTCTAGGGTCTGGGGCAGAATGATGAACTGGGTAAATCACTTGTAATGGGGTAATTGGGGCAGTTTAAATTATTAGATAACACCTTTTTATACAACCATTTAAAATCATTATTGAAACTGTTAAAATTAAGTGTATTTTGAACAGCCCTGTTTGTCTGTCTTTCCATCTGTCTGTCTGTCCATCCATCTGTTCATCCACCCATCCATCTGTCTGTCTATCTGTCTGTCTAGGGTCTGGGGCAGAATGATGATCTGGGTTAAACAACTTGTAATGGGGGGCAGCAGTTTAATGATGGCTTTTGTAGAAAATTCAATTTAGATACAAGAAAAGATAATCGGGTGATGGCCATGAGCATGATGGCTTAGTTTGTTCATTATAAGTCACTTAAGTAATGGGCTGATTAAAAGCTAGAGCACCTCCCATGGTTCTGTTGCATTTCATGTCTTTTCCCACACCAGAATATTTAGATTTTCCTACTGAGAATACACCAGCCTGTGTACAACATAGTCTTAAAGTAAAATGCAATGAAACTTTTTTAAAAGCATTGTTTCTTTTGTGTTATGGTAAATTATCCAATCATAGGACTTAGAAACAAAAGCAAAGAAAGCCTTTTGATTCTAAAGTTTCCCAAATGAAATTTTTCTTCAATTTTTAAGAACAGAAATGTTTCATCTAGAAAGGAATGAATGAGTGAACTGGAAAGAAAGAAATTTGCTTACATATTCATATGAGTGATTTTCAATGGTTAGCCAATGCACATAGCACATTTTTGCATTTTACTGCTGTTGACCTGCCTAGTTTTAGTGGAGGGGTTGGGGTAGTGGTAAGATCTCTGCCTCCCCATCCTGAGGTCCCCAGTTTGATCTCCGACCAGGTTGAGGGTTGAATATTTGGGTGACCCTCTTTCCCGCTAAAAGCCAATCAGCTTTCCTTTCTTCCGGCCGGGGTTGGTAAAATGAGTACCAGCATACATGGACCACTTTGAAGCAGCTGCCAATTGTACCTTTAAATTTATGTTTCCAGTCTGCTGGGGGTAAACTGATCATTGTGAAGTGCTTTGAACAAATTCACATGCAAAGGCTATATAAATGCACCACTTTTTTAGTTATACTTAATAAGACTTACAACTAGAAGCTCAGCTGGTAGTGGAAACTTGAACACTTTTCTAAACCTGACATCCAGATATAGTTTTGCTACTAGAAGCAGCAGGATTGCCACCAAACCAGTTATAATGGCAGCTACATTGGATGTTGCAATATTCTTGAACAAAAAAATATATCCCTGAAAAAAAATAACTAGATTCATTTTTACAGGATTTTGCAACTTGAAACAGTTTCAATAAATTTCAAGACTTTTCTGCCAAAGCTTACATTGTAATTGGATGCTAAATCTTAGCTGTTCTAGAGGACTCACCTTTGATTGGAGGAATAGAGTTTTATTTAGCTTTGTTTGGAGTAAAGGCAGAACATCTTACCCATTCCAAGGTTTTAAGGGATCTTAACAAATTTTCAATAACTTTTAGGACTTTCAAGGACCTCAGTATAGTCTATGAGCAGCTGTAACTATCTATGTTATTATTTTCAGAATTTCTACTAGCATTTTTAAGAATTTCCAAGAATTTCTGATAGAATTTTTCAAGACTTTCCAAGATTTCTAATTATTTCCACCGCTAATTTTCAAGGACCTTCAAGACTTCTAAAAATTTCTAATACTACTTCCCAAGACTTCCAATTATTTTCACTACTAATTTCCAAGACTTTCCAAGATTTCCAAAAATTTCTGATAGTATTTTTCAAGACTTTATAAGATTTCCAATTATTTCCTTCACTAATTTCCAAGGACCTCCAAGATTTCCAAAAATTTCTAAATAGTGTTTCCCAAGACTTTCCAAGATTTTCGTTTATTTCCACAACTAATTTCCAAGGACTTCCCAAGATTTTCAAGAATTTCTACTAGCATTTTAAGGACTTTCCAAGAAGTTCTAATAGTATTTCCCAAGACCTTCCAAGACTTCCAATTATTTACACCACTAATTTCCAAGGACCTCCAAGATTTCCAAAACTTCTAATAGCATTTTCCAAGACTTTCCAAGATTTCCAATTATTTCCACAACTAATTTCCAAGGACTTCCAAGATTTCCAAGAATTTCTGATAGAATTTTTCAATACTTTCCAACATTTCCAATTATTTCACCACTGATTTCCAAGGACCTCCAAGATTTCCAAAACCTTCTGATAGTATTTCCCAAGACTTTCCATTTACTTCCACCTCTAATTTCCAAGGACTTCCAAGATTTCCAAGAACTTCTAAATAGTATTTTTCAAGCCTTTCCTAGATTTCGAATTATTTACACCACTAACTTCCAAGGACTTCCAAGACTTCCAAGAACTTCTACAAACATTTTTAACCCTATTCACCCTTGCAATAAAATCCGTCTCATTTCTAGGTGGTTTAAGATATCTTACCCAAAATTTGTAACTTTTCCTAAATTTTATCTGGCAAAACGATAGAATAAATTTTAAGTGGGTATGCTAGTCTTGGTCAAATTTTGCTTTTTCTTTTTAAAGATATGACTTTGTATTACCATTTAAACAAGAATAATCCCTTTCCCTTTAATAACAATAGGTTCTAATCAATTAAGAGGTGATGACATCATCATTATTGCACAGTAGCGAAATTTTTGTTTTATGCTGTAAAAATATGACATCTTAATGATGTAAGTGCATTTCACTCAAATATACAAAAATATATATTTTGTAAATCAGTGCTTTTTGAGTCGTCTGAATTATTTTATAGCCATTTTAGAAGTAACAGTGACATTGATTGTAAATTTGGAAGCAAAACGAATTCTCACTATCTGCTTTGTGATAACATCCTGATGCCATCATGCATCAACATTAGTCATTACCATTACATGTATAGCAAACTAACTTATTTCAAGATGTTAAATAAACTACCAAGTAACAGCAGTAGTGTGTTAAATTTTTCCAAAATACTGAGGTATTTTTACTGAACAATTATGTCATCATAATGACATCATGATGACAAAATACAGGTACCAAGGTATAAGCAAAATAGTAAGCTCATAAAGATCTATTAACTTGCCAATTTTGGTAACCATAGCTTTAATTGTCTCAGAGTTATAGTGGGGTGGGGGGATGGCGTTTCACATACCTTTACAAGTGAGAAAACTCCTGTATACCTAGGAACAGCAATACCAAATATGTGTTTGATCTGACTTGTGAAGACTAGAACTGCAGCACCAGTTGTAAAGCCACTGACAAGTGGGTCAGATAGGTAGACAGACACTACACCAAGCCTGAAGATGCCCAGTAATAGCTACAAAATAACATAAATCACCTCATCATTCATGAATTCACTATTATATCTATCTAGTAAAATTAATACAGCAAAAAGTTGATTTAATAATATTAAAACTGTACCGTTGGTGTACTTATACCCAAAAAAAACATGCTCATATTATAACAAAAACTATGGTGTGTACATAGGTTTACAAAAACCTATGTTACAATTAACTGACTTAACATAACTTTTTTTTTCAGATTATCATGTACATACTATCAAATGAATATACATTTAAGTTTATTTAATGGAAATATATAGCTAAAGGTAAATTGCGGTCCAAAATAAGTCTGACACTTATAACTAATCATAATGTACTGTGACATTAAATACTATCATTTATAATGAGAATGGAATAAACCTTGAGCAAAGTGACTTTCATAAGGGGCCTTGAACTAAAATCATAATGAATATAGAACAGATTGTTGGCAGTGCAGTGTTCGAGCAGTTAGCGAGTTTGGCTCGTAATCCTAAGGTCGTAAGTTTGAGCCCCAGTCAGACCACTTTGTTGTGTCCTTGAGCAAGACACTTTACCCAACTTTGTTCCAGTTGACTCAGCTGTATAAATGAGTACCAGTTCTGCTAGGAGCTAACCTGCAGTAGATTAGTGTCCTGTCCAGGGGGAGTCAAAGACTCTCATCTGCTTAACACTATGGAAACCGAAGATAAGTGCCGGCCTCGCTAATGGGCCAGTAGGCTCGAGAAAGGATTTATATTATTATAGAGCAGATTACCAGTAAATTTACTATTACAAAATAATATAAAATTGAAAATAAAAGATATAAGACACCCACTTGTATTGTTCCAACCATTAAACTCAATGAAACAGCAATTCCTACACGTTGAGATTCCTCCTTTGTCATAGTAGCATTCAACTCTTTCTGTACAATCATTGTGTCCAACATCAGGCTTGGGGATGATGATGCACTAACAGAAGGATTTATTGTTGGTGAATGGGGATCACTACCTCCTGGTGTCAGTTTTGCAACTTCTCTCTCAACAACTTGACCAACCATCAAGGATATTACTGCAAATGTGCCTTTGATCAGAAGAGATCAGTTAGCCTTGAATTTCAGGTTATTAGGACATTTTTTTAAATTTTTTATTCACAATTTATATAAACTACAGTATTTGTGTACATATTAATCTGCAAATAGCTAAGGCTAATCGAGGCAGATTAAAAAGAAAAATATAATAATAAAGTAGAACAAATTAAAGTCATATAATATAAATAAAAGCATAAAAATGTGCAAGAAAAAAAATTTAATGTGATCTTAAAGGTTGTAGTTATAACCAGGAAATCTGATTATATTATGATATAATTAACTAATTATAATTAAAGATGAGCTTGGAGATTTCAACATGATAACCATTTAAGTTATGGTTATTGAGAAGTATTGATTTAAGTTGTTTTTTGAAACAAAATTTTGAAAGTTTTCTTAGATCATTTGGAATCTTGTTCCAGATGTTTACTCCAACTCACGAAAAGGAACACTTTTAATTAGTATCTGAAGTCTCGAAAACTTACAAAAAAGGTTTTTAGATGATCAGGAATTCATGTGTATTGTGTGTGTGAACTGTATCTAGATTAATAAACATGTTTTTTAAAAAGGGGGGGGGCATTATTATTTACAATGTCAAACATCAGTAGATGCGATATAGAATATAAAGATAAAGTAGAATGACAGGTAGAGTGTTATTCTCAATGAACAAAGGTATAACACTTTCTGTATTTATTTTTCATTAAAAAGATAGTTCTAAGAACACGCTTCTAAACAACTAGCAATTTGTTGATGAGCTTTTTACTAGCTTGTCCCCAGATACTTACTCCATATAAAAGTAAAGGATGGATCATTGATCTGTACATTGTAACTAACACATACATGTGTTGGTAAATAGTGTTGCAATTTAGATATTACACCAACAATTCTACTTACTCTTTTACATATGAAATCTATATGGGTTTTCCATGAGAGCTTTTCGTCAATGAGCACACCAAGATACTTAATAAATTGTTTGCATTCAAGTGAACAATTTTTATGGGAAAAAAATGATCAAAAATTTTGATTGACATCTGGTTTGCAAGTTCGTGACAGGAAGGGTGGAATATAATAAAGTTATATATTTTTATATTAATTAAGTGTCAAGTTATTTGTTGTTATCCATTTTTGAACTTTGCATATTTCATTAATCATTTGTGGCTCAAGCTTTTTGGGACATTTATTGGAGTATAGAATATTTGTGTCATCAATAAATAAGTGATCATGAAATCGTAAAATGTTAGAGGTGGTTGAAAGGTCATTTATATAAATAAGAAAAAGGAGAGGTCCTAGAATGGAGCCCTGCAGCACGCCATATTTGATTTTGATCCTGTCTGACACATATTACGTATACATCATGGAAGAAACAGATTGCTTTAGCATGACATTTATTTGTCAATACTAAGATCAATGAAGTAACATACAGTAAAATTCCACATACAAGAACCTACTAGAGTGGATTTTAATACCAAAATATAAAAAAACCTATTCAGCATGACAAAACAGATTCTTATAAAAAAACACTCCAGATTTGATGTTCAAAATCTGGATTTTAATTGTGAAATTTCTTAGTTTACTGCTTTTAATCTTACTAATAAAGATATTATTCGTTCCATTTAGCTAGACTGAAGTGAAAAAATACAGTTATAAATGCTGTATAGTATTTCAAAATAAAATAATTGGATCTTTTTAAATAATGCAGAATATAAAAAATACTAGGACTACTCTCTTTGAGCTTGACATCTTGACATCTGGGTGGCCAAATGTGATTTTAGTCCATGTGAGATGCATATGCTATCACTACCACAACTTAATTTGAAAATAAGTACCTAATCAGCCTGTGTTTGGAAAAAATACCCCAAAATGTAAGAATCTATTCAGCCTGAACTCAAAAATCGTAGGTTCTAATATATGTGGGATTTTACTGTACTCCTTAAAGTTAGCTTACTTAATAATAATAAACTTTATTAATATCTTCCAAAGGCTTTTCAAATATCAATTGAATTGTGATATTTGTGGAACTTGCAGACAAACTTAACATGCCAGATATTCTGGTGCAACAGGCAGATTTATCTTGAATATCAACCATCTCAAACCCTCAACTGACTGTACCCACCAAGTGAGATATGTTTTGAAGTACCCATAACCATATATAGAGCCAGTGGTACAACTGCAGTATAAAGTCCAGTCACTGCTGGCACTGCAGCTAACAATGCATATGCAAGACCTAGAAGGAAAGATATAATTTGTTTACTACTAGCAACATTTAAAAACTTTCCTAGGAAAATGCATGTGAAAATGGTACTGGAGAGGAAGGCTTGCTCAACTGCCATAAAAATCCTTAAAAAATATCCTGTTTTCTTTTGGATGCCACCTTTTAAATTTTTTAACTCAATGGCTGAAACTCTGCTATTTTTAAATTAATGCCAACCTGCTCTTTCCATGTCTGGATACCATTTACATAGCTGATTGATTTAAAGTATTACGCTCTGTGGTCATGCAACCCCAGGCTACAAAGACCCTATTGTCACATTTAGATTATGCTTGTCAACTCCCCCTTCAAAACGACAAATGTCTAGATGGAAAATCGCCACAGTTGTTGTCAAAATTTATTCCCTCATATAACATTATCTTAGAAACATATATACATCTTAAAATTGTTTTGAGAATTTGAAGACAAATATTGAGATCTCTAAACCTTCGGGCCGGAGACACTGTCCCAGAAAACAGTCGCCATATAGATACTGGCATTGTTTGTTTACCAGAATTGGTGCACACTTTTGATCTAAACAAGTTTTTTTGGGAACAGAAAAACAGAAGGATTTAACAAAGCCAATATAAATTTTAGACTTACCACTTAACCATTTCATTCCCAAACACAACAAATGTTGTAATATTAAATTCTCCAAATATTTTATAACCAGTTTAGAGAATTCAGTTGTTTTTCATCCTTAATGGTTCACCTTGTTTGATCAACCTCCATTTTCTCACTACATAGCAACTTATATTGTATGTGTTATGTAAGGAGAAGCAATATGTTTAAAAACTGGCCTGGGATGAAAGGGTTAGAAGAAATATTTTGACGCAACAATTGTGAAGTTGTCTAGTCTGGCTCGTGTTTCTCTTTTCGTGTATTTTATATAAGTTTTCAATGAAAAGAAGTTCCTTTCGTGAAACCCAACAAATTGTCGAAGGCTATTTTAGACTTAAATCTGGTAAATAAATTGACAAATAGAACATACCTTGTGGAATATGCATTATTAGAACAGTTAGGCCCCCGGTAATGTCTGCAATTAAATCCTGCTTGACATCGTACTTTGGAAGCCAGTTTAGGATCGGAAAAATCGAATAAAAAAAACAAGCGACAGAACAATTTGGTTTCAAAATCTTCCTTGCGACTTTCTGAAATAAGGATTTTAAGGTTTCGGGATTGTCTGTTGGTTTGCATGACGAGAAAGTTTCGTCGAATGACTCCTCGCAGTAAACTTGTCTGGCAATGTTAATACTCTCTCCACGGCCCTCTTTTACCACATTATTTTCCATAGTGCTAGTCATAATTTCAGTAAAGTTTCTAAAAACTTTTCTCAAGAATTCTCCAGTCCAGGCAGTACTCGGTCGAGGTGCTGTGTTGGCAAAACACAACGGGTATCTTCTTTGTTGTGTCTAAGTTGTTTTGAGATGCGAAGATTCCCCTCAGTAAAAACTTCGGCACAACATTAATCGAGAGGAAAAATATTAGCGCTTTGTAATCGATTGAGTAATATCCAGTAATTCTCGGTGAAAAGTCTAAAGCGTTGAGTTATTAGGATAACATCCTCGTTCGCCATTTTGTTTGTTCATGTACGAGAAATCGCAGGCTCATTATAGTCTTCATAAAGAAATTAACCAAAAGGCGACAAATTAAGCGCAGTGTTAAATCAACTCTGAACACGAACACAAAATGCAGTTTCTTCCAAACTGCCAGTCCGACAAAATTTGCATTACTTTAAATTCTGACGCAATTTAACACCGTGTTGTCGGTCACGTTCGAGTCACCTGCAACCAGATATCAAGGGATTATAGGGGGGTCTCAGCCAGTCGCCTGCAGTGAGCCGGCTCATTTATTTTCAGGGAAAAATTTTTTTGTTAATTTCTTCATTCCCCGAAAATAAATGAGTCAAGGTAGCTTTATCAAGAAACCGCACCCGCGAATATCAAGTAAATGTACATCTGTCCGATAAAAGCGGAAAAAAAATCATTGTGGGAATAACAGAAACACTTTCTAGCGGAGTATGAATTTGTACGGAATATCTGTTTTTTTTAGGTTGGCCTTTTACGAGATTTAAGGACAAGAACTGGTTTATAAAATTGATGATTCTTAGAAGCATGTAACATTTCAGAAAATTTCCGGGGTGCATGCCCCAGCCCTAGAACTCATTCGCGCCTTGGCGCTCGCACATTATTAATTTTGCTTCAGTACGAGTTGTACGATTGACGACTATCAGTAAATTCGGGTGTACAATCAAACCTCTCTAAGACGGACACATTGGGACCGGCCTTAACTGTGTGAGAACTGTCCATCTTAGAGATGTGTCCGACTTATAGAGATTTAAAATACAGTAAATTACTGCATTAGAAAACGGCAGGGACCAAGATTTGGTGTCCGTTTTATAGAGATGTCTGTCTTGTATGGGTGTCCGTCTTGACGGGTTCGACTGAATAACTTCCGTGAATAAGAGTGTATACCAATTTATAGCTACTAGCCCGTAACAAAATCAAATATGAAGAAAGAAAGACATTTTTTTTTGCTCGAGCAACTTATTAGAACAGAGAAAAAATAAATAAAAAATTGCGACTGAAACATACGAGAACTCTTTTGAACTTTTCCAACTAACATAGAGTGTTTCGATTTAATAGTAACTTTAAATCCGTGAACACAGAAGTTTTCGTACGTTTTGAAATAAATTGCTTGCCGTCCGCATTGAACCTCACAGCTTTGTCGTTAAAATTGGCTGCAATCTTAGTCGAGTTTGAAACGGCTCATGTAAACTGGGGGGATGCTCTTTTTTGTCTAAAACATTATTTGTTAAATCAAAATGTTTATCGAGGCAAGTAATGCCTCGGTTCGTCCCCCAAGGTGGCTCCGGGCCTGTTTTTGCTTGTCGCCAGAGCTTCGATGTTGCTGCAACGCTGCGCTCGGCGGCCGGCGGGAGTTACTAATCAGACACAAGGAACAGGCCAGTACGTATGCTGCAGGGCGTGGGGGGAGGGGTGCGTATTAAAATCAATAATGAGCATTGTGTTTAAATGATCGGTAAAACATTCTGCGAGATAAGTCAATTTTCGTCCCGTGGTTTGCAATTGCTGCATGTGGTGTCGGTTCACATGCAAGCACACCCTATTTTCAAACAGCGAAAAATAACTTTGAGACCGGTCACTAATATTTAACAATTGCAGTTATTTCCCGGCGAAGAAAATATCTTGTGAGTATTGTTTAGACCCAGGTTCAACAGCCAGGTATTCACTGACCCTAAAGCGATTAATTGTCTTATTTGAAATTAATCAGATGATTATCAAAAGAAAAAGAACAACCACTAACAAAAAATGGGGCAAGATTTTATTGTTGTATCGCCCATGACGACACAGGTAGCCCAGGCTCTCGTCACGATAAGAACGCCAACCGAATTTTCAAAAGCAAATTTAAGGGTAGCCTATGTACATCCGTTCCCATCCCTCCTCCCCGAGTTTGGGAACGGATGAACACAGGCTAATTTATGTTAAATTAGAATTTGTGTATTTATGCTCCAAAATATATGTATATATAAGTACGATGAAAGTGAGCAGGGGCTTTTCTTACTTGCGTTAGTTGAAGATTTTAAATTTATAAATTTGGCTCATGCTTGACACTCACCAACTCTCACCTGAATATTTTCGACCAGCTGATTTGGTATATACTAAAACAATTATCCCCGTCAGTGTCGGTGCCTAGGGAAAGATATTAACCGAGAGGCGAAGTCACCTCCACTTCGGGGAATAATTTCTTATTATTCCATGCATGCCTCGAAAAGTAAAGCCAATTTTAGGAAGTTTGTCATGAAATTTAACAAAAATCATAATACATATCAAACTCACTCAGTACAAAAGGTCTTAAATCACAACATTTGACCACACCCAAAACATTTGTCACTCAAAATGTCATCGATTCTGCTATTTTTGTTCATTTATTATTTTATGTATACTTCAAAAGCCGTAAATGTACCGCTGGAGTTAAAAAATATTACACTTCGGACGTTAGATAAGTATCGTTTGAACCCATTTATTGAAATTCTAAAATCGGGTTTTTGCAGTTGATTTCTTCCCGTTCGGCCCCTTCTTCAAGGCGTTTTTGCAAAATATGTCGATCCCAGTAGGAGTTTAGATTTTAAGCTTTTTTGTGCAGGCATAAATTACAAATGTACCGCCAAATTCGAAAAGAATAGCAAATTTCCCGCATTTTGGTGTACAATACATGAATATTCGTGAGTAATTACATTCGGATTTATGGCTTTCAAAAGTCACGCTTTATTGTTTTTCCGATACTCGTCAGTGCAATATCTGTTGACGCGATAGGACAAAAAATGCGTTCTAATCGAACAATCGGCATTTTGTTATTGTCATACGGCCTCCACTCGTCATATCTCTCGTCATAGCCTTTAAAATGTATTTTTATTCTGCAAGTCTTCCTGTCAACCTCTTTAATTTCAACTTCATATGGCTCTTTAGCACTTTTCCTTGTTTTCTTTTAATTGTTTTTTTATATGTGGAATATTCATCTATTAAATACTTTGGAGCTCTACACTCTCTCCTTGGCCTATCGGCCATATTGGATATCATTGCTATTTCTTAATCACGCATGTCTGACGAGGTATTTCTTCCAAAAGAAGAGATTGGGACCGAACGCAACAAATGTTTCTCTTTGTGTGGAATGAGTTTGATATGACAAGCTTATTCTGTTTTGATGGACGGTTTGTTTGACTGTTATGAATTACCCGAATAACAACGCTGGAACACATATAGATTATATCTTTTACTGATTCTTGAGTATAAAGTCACGGATCTACCATATAAATTATTTCCAAAAATACTTTTCCAAAGGGAGTGAGTATTTTATTTTAGAATCAGCTGGCGTTTTATGAGTCTTGACGTGTGGGACAGTCGGGTCTGAACAAACGGCAGCGTTGTTATAGACAGGTCTCGGGCGATTCATGCCACGCCTACAAGAATAAGGAGAAAACAGTGTTTTAACGTATGAGAGTAAAGACCAAAGAATTAATTAGTTTCGAACAGGGAAAAGAAGTGTAAATTGAAAGTGAACAGGTGCCTGGGACTATAAACACTACAAGCATAAAAGTTTTGTAATAAATTAAAAGTAGTTTTTATTCTGAGTACTAGTTTTGTTAATTTATGTTTCAATAGGGTATGTTCTAAGACAGAGTCGATTTTTAGAATTGCAGTTTTGGGAATGAGCTGCGTGTTTTGTGCTTAGAGTCGAAAACAGCCTCAAATCCTAAACGCAGGTAAGGTGCCGTTAGTACATTTGAAGAGAACTCTAGATCTAACACGCATGGATGAGCTAAGGTCCGGTCTTATCCAACCTCCACAGCACAGCGACAAAAATATGGCTTGTTCTGTAGAGAGGTATTTTGTAACCGCCACGTGGTTGGTGGCAGTTGGTCGATCAGGCGCCCTCTGTCTTGCAGAAGGACCAGGTTTGACTTCCAGACGGACCTTCACGCAGGGTCTAGCTTTTAAAAAGCATTTGAGAATAATGTATTGCAACCTTTGCTAAAAAGCTAATATCTGCAACGTTCGCACCTTTTCGGATTGGGGCATTGAACCGTAGACCCCCGGGTAGCAAACCTCGAAGGGGAACTCGAGTCCTATTATCTGTTCTCCTGTGACTCCTTGAGTTAAGATGGTGTTACACCATCCAACTTTTAGCGCTACTTTTCGCGCAACGATGTTGCATTAAAAGTTGATGTAACATGTCACACGAACAAACTTTCTCAAAATTTGTCATTTTGTGTTCAAGTTTTTGAAACCATTTCAAAAACTCGCAACGGGTTGCCGAACAAGATATTGCGCGAAAAGTCGGCTACGGGTACCATGTTACACGACAGTCAACTTTTAACGCAACATCGTTGCGCGAAAAGTCGCGCTAAAAGTTGGATCGTGTAACACCACCTTTAAAATGTCAAATACAAATTCGCCGGCGGTAATAAATATTCCAATAATATATATTTATCAAAGGAATGTAGGACAATTGAGTGTAAACAAGGTAGTTATGGTTATTGCTGAGTTCAGTTCGTGCAGAATGTTTTGTTAACAGCATTTGCAATTGTAATTAGGACTAGGATATTGAAGCAGAGTGAGTTCTGTGAGTTACCATCGAAGGTATCTCAACTTTTCACCAAATTTTAATTTGCTCATAAAAGTTGTAAAATAAGGATTGATAACGCTGGTGATAAAACGAGATGCCCCTCCTGGAAAGACTGTTTGTTTCAATGTCTTTATAAGTTAATAAATAATTTGTATGCGGTTCACTGCAGAGTGATCAGAATACAATTAAATTTAGTTTCTTGACAATGAAGTCCGGATGATTTCGAAACGCAAAACTTTAACAGCCTTAGTCTTCATTTTAAACACAAAATTACAACTTAAAACAAGAAGATTAAGGTTCATTAGTGTTTGTTTTATGTACCCGGCGCTTTTGCCTGTTACTAAACTACTATCTTAGCTGTAAATGGTTGCGCCAATCAGGGGTTAACACGTTTTAGACTTTAATAGGCTCATGCACCTGTTCAGGAATCGAGTAGCTCGACAGACCGAGGTTAACATCTCCGCATTCTTTGGGCGAACTGCACTTGTTTATTATTGTACTTTTATACCGCGTCTGCATTTACATAAGAGGTAATGAGAGACAGGTAATGGAAGGTTAGAGTAACTGGTACTTGGAACTTCCTGCAAGTTAGTTTGTTGAGTGTGGAATAAAAGTAGCGGAAAACAGAAGACATTAAAGTTATTCAGCGTAAATTAAGAGAGACTGAAATACAGTGCAAAAAAATGAATATATCTATCAAATCAAACATTCACGTTCACGTTAAGTGAATAGTTCTAACCACTGATATATCTACACTAATGCTACAAAAGCAATCAGCCACACACCGACAAATTATGTTCAACAATTAATAATCACACACCGACAAATAATAGCACGCCGACACAACATTTTAACACACTCAACCAATCACATGCCGACACGCAATATGACTAAACAATAAAATCGGGCACAAATTAAGATGACTAGCCAATCATGCGCGAAATGACACGACGTGTTGACACATCAAGCCAATCACACGCCCGATGTAACTTGTTAACAATGAAGCCAACTATAACTATTATGAACAAAACACGCCTGATTTATACATCACGCACCTCTTAAACACGAGGTTCCAGTATAAAAGGATTAGGCCCGCCCCCTTTTCATGAAATTTGAATAAATTTTTAATTGTAAAGGCGGCCATTGAAAAAGAAATGACCCCCTTTCAACATACACCATTATAGTGAAACAGTTTCATTTTTTTAATAATTAAATATAGTCATTGGCATAATACCGTTCTACTAGTAGGCGTACGTCGCGAAAGGCTTCTGATAAGAATTAGAACGTACGAAATTTATCACAAGAGCAATTCGAAATTCGCGCGTGCTTCGCAAGACCAAATTAGACAAACAAGTCGATAAGGGCCCGCATTTTGTCGTTATTTTATTCGTTGAAATTTAGCTTTAGGAACTAACAGTCACAGTTGTAACACTGATAAGATTAAAATCAGAAAAAGTGCCATATAGCATCGTGGAAGGCTAAGAAACAAGTTTTAGCTATACACAACTGTAGATTGTTTGCTTTATTTTGAAATAATACAATAGTTTTATGCTTGGAGGGGATTTACAGTACAGTACAAGAAAAGAAAAGCAACGCCAAACAAAGAATTACTGTGTTGACTCTAATCTGTAATTTTATCTTGTGTTCAATCCCATCATTTTATAAAACGATAAAAAGTCTGACAAGATGGCCGCAGTGATCATGTAGGCAACTGCACTCTACATATTTTGTTTCACGCTTTGCTGTTGAGGCTGCGATTTTTGCATGTTGGAGCCGTCCCATATCCAAGAAAATATTGTCTTTCTGGTGTGACGGAATTTATACAATTACTGAAATAGAAAGGGTTATTTTTGTGGCGGCAGATCGAAGTAAGAGATTTCCACAAAAACAAATCCAGGTCAAAGCAGGCAATTCAAATGGGTCGAAATTCCAAAAATTTTGCAAGAAAAACAAAAAATAAATTTCAAACTTTATTTTTTTAACTTTTTTGCCATTGTGAAACTAATCTTAGTGCAAATAAAACGCGATTCAAAAAGCGTGGAGCACAGACCTTTGTAAATAGATGTTAACTCGACGGCGAATTGATTGGCCACTGAACGTGTGAAAACCCTGGGCTCAGACCTTTTATACTGGAAACTCGTGTTTAAATGCCAGTATGGAAAGCATTAAAAACCGAAAATTTAGTAAAGAAAATTACCTTATTAGATGTTGTATGTAGCACTGCATCGTGAACAGTCGCAAACAAGCACGTTCTCCCTACAGCTTCGTGAAGCCGTCCCTGAATTAGCTTCCTTCTGACATTATCTAAAACCAGATCGCAACATTCAGTGAGACAGGCGTTAAGTCTAAGTTTATCAATAGACTGAGTTTTTCTTCAATAATATTTCTAGACTACAAGATTAGCAAGCTTATTGTTTGATACTCGTAGCTTTTATAGTTTTAACAAAACAAAAATGAAAAGCAACCAGGTTAACAAACTAGACAATTTCACCTTATTTCATTTAATTTCTATAAATTACCTTTTGGTTTTCATAAAGCACCATTTTTCTAATGCAAGTTTCTACTTGTTCCAGTCTTTTTAGGGAGCAAAAAATTCTAAATTTGTTAAATTAATGAGACAACTTAGACGTGGCCAAGCATCCACAAAAGGACTGAAACGAGTAAAAACTAAAATCTGCATTAGAAAAATGTTTATTTCAAGGCAGTGAATATTCTATGTTCAGTATGAATAGTATCTTATCAGAGTTTTTACTACAAAATATCACACTAAAGCAATAATAGCTGCTAAATAAGGAAACCAAACCTGTGTTAAGAAATAGTTTTGCCTTAAACAGAAAGCGGCCTCGTATTCGATACACTTTCATCGAACTCGTACGAAGGCTCTTTCATCAGGGGGACGAAATGAAAAAGAGCCTTGGTACGAGGTAGAATTTTCACTCGTTTCTCGCTACAATCTGAAACAACCAAAGTACTCAAAATAGTTTGTTTTGGCTTATTTACAACTTTTATCATCTTTCTATCTTTTGTGGAACCAGTTTCCCTTACTTTGTGTTTGTCGATTGCAAGTTTTATGAACTCTAATTTCTTTAAAATTTCTAATTGTTTTACTGTACATGAAAAAGGCGCCTTTCCAGTTGACTGTTAGATAGCTACTCACAAGGACATCCTGCAATGTAGACGTTTATTCCACTTTGTCTGTATTCTTTCATTAACTGCAATTACAATAAAGATAAACTGAATTTGTTTTCAGTTTAAGATGTATCTACCCCCATTATTAAACACTCCCTTACTAAAACCAAACTAAGGATTGGGAAAACATTTGAATATAGTATATTTTTGAGCTTAAAATCTGGTTAGACGTTAACTTAAGGGACCCTTTAAAATCTCTTAAAACTCTTTTTAGGTCTATATCCATATCAGCAATTCAAAGTTGATAATTCTGTGCGTATCATTAACGCCTAGCAATTTTTTTTTACCAGCTCTACGGTTTGAATTTCCCGCGCGCTGCCATTTCGAAATGTGAGGTCTTATGGTTCATTGCCATTGTATTTGTTGAGAGTAGAGACTGGGACTGCAACCGTAACACGTCACATTTCAAAATGGCAGCGCGCGGGAAGACTTAACAAAAGTTTTATTTCAAAACAAGAACGAAGACATTAGTACCCTTCTTAGGGCCATCAACATCCTCCCCTCCCCTGATATCTGGGCCGCTAAGCAGGCTAAAACACTACTGACATGTACTGTTCTTGCTAGTTCCCAAGCTTACCGTGGTCAGAGTGCTTATCCCCATTGAGTCAATAAAGGTGAAACTCGTTCCATCGATTATGATTGTGTGGATGTTAGTATTCCAGTCTTTAACTAGTAATCTTGCTTCTTCAGGCTGTCAGAAAGAAAAGCTTCTACGTAATGTAAGTTGATACATAATAGGTAATGGTGGCAATAATGGTAATTGTAAAAAAATCATACTCACCCTTTCACCATCTTGTAAAGCACTAGAGCCCAAGCCTCTTCCCGTTCCCCTATTCATCGTCCCTTGCTCTTTCGCGAAAGTGAGTTTGCTAGGGTCAAACCCCGTAGTTTTGAAAAGAGCATTTCTGAAATGCTCTACGTTTGCAAAGTAAAGTGAAGAATAAAACTTGAATATTTTGACACCCTGTGACTCAACAAGCTGCAGAGAAATGGAGATTATTTGTGTTAAACAATTTCATCCCCAAATATCCTATGCATGAATGGCGACAATTTAAACATTCTTCTGCCTTAGGCTAATACAATGATTAAGTTAACTATTTTTGCTCAGCCTTCCGATTACCGTTTTAGTGTTAATTATCTTAGCGAAGTTTCGACTACAAGAGGAAAAAATAGGGGCTGCTCGTAATCAAAACGAGATTGGTTACAGATTTTTGCAAGTACACCTATAAAGATTCTACAACTTTCTAGCAGAATCGTTAGAGAGACTTTTTTATGCCTCCTCGTTCCCAGTGCCTCTCCTCCCAACCAACCCAACCCAGAGGTCGAGGGAGAAGTCCTGAGTATGAGGTTATGTATTACGCGTGCGTAGAACGTACGGATTCCTGAAACTCGTCGATGTCCCTGTATATCTCAGTTTCCTGTATCTGGCCCAACAGTGTAAAGGTAGGCCTGAAATGGAGAAAAAAATTGATATAAATGGCGGCCAATAATTAAGGAGGGCTTCTGTTATTGTAATTAATGAGTCAACTGTTATTTGGTTGGTGTTCAAGTTTGCATGAAAAGATTTGTTTGTAAACATTACGTCAGCTGATCATAAAATTCGATTATACATTCTTTCATATAAGAACCTTTTTACAAAAACATGTTGTTAAAGAATGCTCCAAAATTAAGAACATTATATTCAATAAATATACATACTTAAAAAACAGTATGAGAAGAAGTTTACCAACCTCGACATCTGAAAAATCACAGTTAGCACAGATACAATGACACCAAATGCTAACCCAACGCCAACGCCTAGGAGAATCACCCCGGCACACGTGCACACCCAAACAACCTGAAGAAAGGAAGTTTTGGTTCTTTAAACAGCATCTATTAACCGATAGCGGGGTCATAACTGGGAAGTCTCAGACCCAGAGCTCGTACGGACCGAGCGTAGCGAGATTCGTATCACAAGAACAAGATTTTAGATTTCCAAGTAAGACCAAGTGCGAATGAGAACAAGTTATTTATTGTATAATTTTTCGAGTTTGCTAGAAATTTAAAAAAAGGAGCTCTCTTTTGAGGCAAGGTTTGAACTTATCATTACTGTGTCACCTTGGTATACTTTAAAAATAGTTTTATGTCAAGTTTTGATTTCTGATATTTTCGTGTTCTTTATATATATATACTTTTTTACTTCTGTTATGTTTAGCTTGGGATGGCAGTTGCCTCCCTCAACTTCTCCCCACCCCCTCCCCCTCTCCCTACGGATTAATGATCCGGGTTTAATGAGTTCTTATGGCGTACTACTTACAGCATCGAGTCGGCAGATTCTCCACAACGTTAACATCCTGGAAAACTGTTTCAGAAGCCCGACAAGGTTTGCAATTACGACCGCAGCCAGAATTGCCTGGGGCAAAATACGATACCCTCACTTTGACGACCACACTTCACGATTGTGTCATTAGTAATAATAGTAATAATAATAATAATAATAATAATAATAATAGTAATAGTAATTGTGATATGTAAATCCTTATAACAATAGAAACAATTCAGAAAAGGTAAAACGCGAGTGGGTTCTAACCTTACAGTCTACAGAGACTGACTTGAGCTGTAATTTTTAAAACTGAGAATTTTTTTCCGTGGAAAACCTACACAGTTTTTTTTATTATAAAAAACCATATAAACCCTTCCCTAAACATTAAGATGAAATAACTGCTTAAATTTTGGCCAGACCCAGGGTTAGAGTTAACCAGCCTTATACTAGTTACAGTAACAATATCAACCTAAAATGAAATAAAATAACTTAATTTTTTTTCGGCGCGCGAGCGGGCAAGATGAAACGAATCCTGCAATCTGATTGGTTCCCTGAGCGGGCGGAATTTT
>JAOBRD020903965.1:0-12604 GCA_027575215.2 Hydrozoanthus sils | reverse complement strand
CGATCTTCCCGCATCCTGCTCTTCGGTTCCCGCTTCTCATGCCCCTTTTCCCGGGGTCCCGCCATCGCCCCCCTCCCCCCTTTCCTTTAGATGATAAGCAGCTTCTGGTAATTTTTCGAGCCATAAATGTTCTAGAGAATTTTGTCGTCCATACTTAGCATCTTATATTGAGTGACAATAATAAATTTTGCGTCAAGAGAAGCAAGTGGAAGATTGTTAGATCCCTGGGGTTATAAGGGTTAAGCCAAGCAGGTGGAGCGCGTAGTGCAATTGCGAGAAGTCAAAATGTTGCTGTTGTATCAGCAATACTATTTAAGAAATTCGGAAATGACAAATAAGAGGCGCTGATCAAAAATTTGCTGCAACTTAATTGTAGTTTTTGTTCTCTTTAGATACCGTTGCAAGCTTTTTACTTCTACCTACAATGATGTAGACAAATGCTTGGTTTGATTTTTTTTTTGGTTTAATTTTGATGACGCGGTTTTTTCTTTTAGTATTACTATTTGTGACGGTTTATCTTGGTATACGTTTGAATATGTTCCCGGGTCTAAAATCCTGTTGACGTTTTAGGTGGAAAGCATTATCAAGACGCCTGAGATGAAACTACCTCCCTTCTGGTTGAGCAACTTTCGTGACTGGCTCAAAGGTACTCCATTTTATCAGAACAGGACTACATTTCAGTAATTCCACATCATTTTTACAATATCGCCTTGTTCTAAACTCAAGTCCGTATAACTCCACTTACGACCGCAAGCTTTGCATTTAATAATTGAAAAAAATTGAATAGGAACAAAAACTCTTTTCTTATCGTTATTTTAAGCTCACAAATTTCCTCAGAACAATTATGCTGTTGTTTTTTAGGTTGATTTGATTTCTGTTAGGTACAAAGAATTTTTTTCCTCTTTTTTTGTGGTCCCATTTACTCTCTAGAACTCTCCCTTAGTTATGTTGTTTGGTGTTTATACTTTTCTCATCACATTGTTTAAATCAGTTTTTGTTTATCAGCCTCGATCGGCCAAACTTAGTTGGTTTCATTTTCATCGATAACTTGTGATAGTTGAATTGCTGTTTGCTCAAATTGTTTTCTTTGTCATATTGATGAAATGAAATGCTTTATATTTCAGAGATCCAAGCAGCATTTGACGCTGATTTTGCCGCGGGCTTCATTGACAAATCAGGTTGGAGCGTGAACGCGTCTGATAATGGTGTGGTTGGGTACAAACTGATGTTGCAAACTAGCAACCCAAGAAATCCACACGATTCATCGCAGGTTGGTTGCGTTACAGACTGTATGTAGTGACATGATGTGTTGTAAAACGCAGCGTTTCCCGTGTATGATGTATTTTATAGCCACGTGTATGTATATACATTTTATACACAGCGGAGGGGTTTTCCCAGTGGAAAGATCTCTGCCTCCCAATCCTGAAGTCTCCGGTTCGATCCCCGGCCAGGTCGAGGGTTCAATATTTAGGTGACCTTATTTCCTGCTAAAGGCCATTCAGCTTTCCATCATACAGCATACATAGACCGCTTTGAAGCGGCTGTCTATTGAGTCCTATATATTCCTCCGGTCCGCTGGGGGCAAACTGATCATTGTAAAGCGCCTTTGAGCATGTATATGGAAAGGGCGCTATATAAATGTACTACTTTACTTTTTTACTTTTTTATTATATAATAGCTTGATATATTTTTATAGCTACGTGTGTTATGCGATACCATATGATATTTTATGTCGATTGGGGTACCAGCGTTTGGTTGCTTCATTGGTTACTTTTAAGCGACCAAGAAAAGTGTGAAATCTTCTTTCGTTTTCCAAATGCATGATAAGTATTTCAAAACTGTCGGGGGGGGGGAGGGGTGCGTTATTTGTCCATCCGAGGGTGTTTGTGTATGCCACACTTAATACCTATAATGTTACTGGTTTACTCCACTTTAAGTACCCTACCTCAATAGTACTTAACCTCTCCGGCTATGATTCCAGTCTATTTGGCTTAAGCTTTAAGTAAAAAAAGGAAAAATTCTCCCATTGCCAACCTTAAGTCTTTTACCGCTAACAGGATCCAGTGATAGGTTAGTGGAATCTCATAACTTAATTTCATAATACTATATGAGTTGTTCGAGAGAATTTAGTTCATCATTTTCCATACTTTTTTGATTAAAAATTACATTTCATAATTTATTCTCAGCATTGAACAGTTTATTTCCTATTGTAGAATTTAGATGTTGTCAAATGCTGTAGGAGTGACATGGTTGGTATTTAACTTTTACCTTTTTTTCTATCTAGATCGGAAAAATAAGACTTGTTGACGACTCGGGAATAATCCGTCCGCAGACCTTTTATCATTATCTCACTGCATGGCACAGTATGGATCCTCTTGGCTACACGGCTTCACAGGTAATTTAGAACTGATTTACTTGAATATTGCGTATAGCCAGTTTGCTTTCTAACTCTTTTGTGCGAGTTACGCATTGTGAACATAAAAAACAAAACTTCCTTCTTAATGGTTAATTAAGATAGAGAAAGGTTTCTGTAGATTGTTCTCGTAGTCCTACGAACTTCAGAATTGAGTTTTTCGCGTTGTAATTTTCAAACGAAGGCGTGCAGGCGGCTCCCACGGTGCATTCCAGTGTGCAGCTTTTGTGCACACCAATTTTCTCTGCCGTTTATCGTCGGCGTCGCCGTCCTTAATTCTTATTTCTTGGCTCTTAGTTTTAGCCTGAAGCCTTTAAGGAAAATTTATTCGTGATATAAGTAACATTGGAGCCCTATCATCCCTCTTCCTTCTTAATTTGGTGTTGGTCTTGATTCTTGTATTTTTCGGTTGCTAGGGAAACCTACATCCTATCCCCGATGTCTGGTCCAACAAGAGAAACAATGAAAATCGTAACGAGTTCTTGCACTCTTTGACAGGTTGGTCATGTGTGATGAAATAATGATGGTAGTGATTGATAACTAATAATTATCTCATTAATTGATGAATATGATTAATAATTATGTCACTGAGTGATGTATATAATTAATAATTACGTCATTGACTGAGCATTATAGTTAATAGTTATGTCGGTAACTAATTAGTGTAATCGTTATTTACATCATTCTTATGAATATGAATAATAATTATGTCATTTACTGATGTATACGTTTACTAGTTATGTCATTGACTGATAACTATAATTAATAGTTATAATACGATGACGAGTATGTCATTGACTGATGAATATATTCAATAATTATGTCACTGACCAATAATTATAATTAATAATTATGTCATTGACTGATGAATAATATGATTAAAAGTTATGTCATTGACTGATGAATACGATGACGAGTATGTTATTGACTGATGAATATAATTAATATGTCATTGACTGGTGGATATAGTAAATAATTGTGTCATTGACTCATGAATGTAATTGATAATTATGTGATCTCCCATTGTTTCTACAGTTGACAACGCCGAACCGATAGTTTTTGCTCAGATGCCCTTCTATCTTAACAATCTAAGAGAGACAGGCGATATTGTTAAAGCCATCAAGGTAAACTACGACAATATTAAAGGGCACATTCTCAGTCTCTCTTGTTTTACGTTACAGTCTTAGAGAGACAGGCGACATTGTTAAAGCCATCAAGGTAAACCATGTCGATCTTAAGAGCCACCTTCTCAGTCTCTCTTGTTTTATTTAACAATCTTACAGAGTCGTGCGACAGAGACCCTTAGAACACAAGTTTCGTAAACAATTCCCAAAAGCTAATGTAGGTATACAGTGTTGAAACTTGATCTTCTGCCTTTATTTTTGTAGAGAAATTTATTGGAAAGAATAACATTGAAACGAGGTTGGATGGGCATCAATACCCGTCTACAAATTTTTCCTTGGAAAGTATCCAATTTCAAACTTTCGAATCTCCGTGAAATTGCGGCCAATCTTTAAGAAACTTTGTAGCTTTACTTATATTTGTGCTGAACTTGACTCTGGACTCGTTTCACCGATAAATTGAGTGTATTGTTATGTCACGCTAGATCGAAAACGGTCTGTTGTTCGTTACCCTAACTGACCTTGTTCGTTACTTGATGCTGCAGGAGGTGCGTGACATTTGTGACACGTTCTCGGCTGAGGGCCTTCCGAGCTACCCCATGGGCGTTCCTTTCACATTCTGGGAGCAGTACATAAGGCTCCGACAGCACCTCCTCACAGCCATAGGCGTAGTATTGGCAATCAGCTTCCTCGTCATGGCTTTGGTACTGTGGAATATATGGGCAGCGGTCATCGTTGTGAGTAGATTTCAAACATAGTAGATTACGAACTCCATGAGTTGATTAAAAAGTTACGAACTTTTTAATAGTAACTTTTCATTTTGGGTCCGGTTTTGGTTTGGTTGCTCCCGGTTCTCTCTCATTTCCTCTACCAAAAATAGCAGCTGGGCGAGAAAGGAGTATCGAGTATGGGCCAAGATGACAATTGGTGTTTCAAACTATAAGTTTTGCTGAAACATACTTAAGTTATTGGTGGTTATCATAATGTTTGTTAGATTTATTCCTTAAATCGGAGGTGCTCCTTGCAAACCTTTGCGCCAATAACCTTTTCTTTTATGTCTGTGTTCTGTTAAAATTTAAATCATTTCTTTGTTGCATACCTATTTACATATCTATTTACTCAGCCGTGCAAAAAATGTTTTGTTGACATTCCTGTAAGAGTGAAAATTGAAGATTTGGATTTTCAGCGTTTCCGGTTCTTAAAAAGTGGAAAGGATAAGAGCACAAGATAAGAAATCAGGATGAGGCGGGTCAAGTTTTTGTAGATGTCTTTCTCGCCTTACAAAAATGAAAAAGCTTTTTTAAAATATAAAGTTATGAGATAACTCAAAACTCATGATTATAACTAGAAATAGTATAAAGCCATCGTCTATATTGTAAAACTTGCTTTTGAAAAGTACCGTCCCAGTGTATGACTTTAGGACTATTTGAGTTGTGTTCGAATTATAAGATAAAGAGATAGGAAGCAAATGTTAAAACCTATTTTTTGCAAACTTGATTGATTCAATAAAAGTATACCATACTAATTTCTCTTGATAATGGCCTCACAGAGACATCAAAACGTCGCAAAGTAAAAAAAAAACAACTAGAAATTGCTCCCTGTCTCTGTCTTATCATGCTTTTCATAGCAACCCGTTACCAAGAATGTGTTCAAATTTTAACTGTTATCTGGTGTTGCGCTTCAGGTACTGGACCTGTTAATGATTACAGTAGAACTGTTTGGTTTCATGGGGATCGCTGGACTCAAGCTAAACGCAGTACCCGCGGTGACGCTCATCCTTTCTGTGGGGGTGGGCGTCGAGTTTACTGTTCACATGGTTATGGTGAGAAATTTATTATTGATTCTGTTAACATGTTAGTTTAAAAAGATAGTTGTTGTAAATTATCAAAATAGGTCGTCCACTTACTTATTTTGTCTGAGTGAAGTAAATAAGAAAGGACTTTGCAAGCCTGCTTCCGTAGATACGTTGCGGGGAGAAGTATCGACCCTCGACTCCAGAAGGGTCCTCACCCACCAGGTTTTGAACTGACATGATAAACTGGCTTGACTGAATTACGTTAATACCATTGAAGGGTTAGCCAAGAGTTTTGGTGAAGTAGTTAGTGGAGGTCCTCCGATCTGTTGGGGGTTTTAAACTGATCCTTGTAAAGCGCTATTGAGGGTATTCATTGGAAGGTCCAGACTTCCTTCAGACCCTCTGACCCCACAGACTTTCTTACCCCAAAGTCTCTCTGACCCCACAGTCTCTCTCTCAGAGCCAACAGTCCTAACCGAGAGAACTATGCTATATTCATGGAAAAAACGCTATATAAATGCACCACTTTACTATTGAGCATTCTCGATTATTTTTTAAGTAAAATCTGAAATGTTGCACTATATCCTGGTAAGGAGACAGCTAGTAAAAGGGCGGGTCAGAAGGACTAAGCCTGTACTGAACCCTGCTAACTCTCAGGCTCAAAAATATTTTTAAGGGTTCAGTACAGACTTAGTTCCTTCTGACCCGTGAGGCCTTAGTGCCCTTTTACTGGCAGTCTCCTTACCAGCACACAGTGCAACATTTCAGATTTTACGTCATCAGCCAGATCCCACAATCACCGTTCCTACTGTTTTTTTAATTAATATTGATGTGCTTTCTCTAAGGCTTTCATGGCAGCCTGTGGAGATAGGAACCAGCGCATGCAGAAAGCTTTGGAGCATGTCTTCTCGCCTATTGTAGATGGTGGAGTGTCGACGTTTCTTGGCGTTGTTTTGCTTGCAGGCTCTGAGTTTGAGTTCATTGTCAGGTAAGACTCGCTTTGAAAAATGTAACGTGTCTTTCTTGGGAAAGACATCTTATCAAGCGCAAGTATTTTGTTCTTTTCTTTTTGACCTTTTGACTCAAGGAGTCACAAGCAATAGGACTCGAGACCAACCGGGGGCCTACTGTTTAACGCCCTTATCCGAAAAGACGCGAAGATCTAACCACTTGCAGATGTTACAGCAAAGGCAGCACCTTCTAAGACCCTGAGTGAAGGTTCGGCACCGGGAATCGTACCCAGGTCTCCCACACGGTAGACTGGAACCGTACCAACTGGGCTAACCAGGCGGTGGTTTATACACTAGGGCTAACCGCTTGGTTTTCAAAGACTTACTAGTAATTCGATCCCATAAAGATACAATTAGGCTTGGTTCTCATACTTGTTCTAACCAATTGAGTTGGAAACAGTACCAGTAAACTGTCAAGTGTCAATGAAGATACTCCTAAGTGTACTTAGTTCTTATTGTACAAATGGCGTCTTGCAGGTATTTCTTCCATCTCCTGGTTGCGTTGATCTTGATTGGTACCTTGAATGGCTTGATGTTCCTTCCTGTGTTGCTGTCACTCGCAGGTCCGGCCCCAGAGGTGAGTGAGTAGTCAGCAGCCAGTCGAAGGTGCCCCCAGCCATAGGTTGAAGGGCACAACACCGGGGTAAACCGTATTCTTTTTCGAAGAATGTTTCATGTTCTTTCGAATCACCCGATAGCAGACTGAGAGAATGTGCCTAGATTCATCCGAGGAGACGGTAGCAAAGACAACACCATCTCAATCATTTTAAGACGCTGAGCGAAGAGCTGGTGTTAGGAATCGATCTCAAGCCATCTGCACGACCGAAAGCATTTATCAAAACACTGTTTTTCTAGTCCAAACTTCGGGGGGGGCAAACTAGCGTTGCTCGGCCAGATTTTGCCTCATTAATTCAACAGATTTGAGACTTTTTGCCCCCACATAGGATTAAAACGACTAAAAAATTTCATTAGACTGTTGTGTCGCGCTAAATAGGCTGTGGCAAGCTTTAACGAACCGGAAAAAAGCGAAAGGCAATTGTTAGGATGTTGTACAAGATAGGTTCTTGTTTCAGAGAGACACCGTGTAATTTTATTGGGTTGGCCAAAAAAAAGTAACCCCCCAAGCTAAGAAATTGCTATAAAATACTCCCTAAAGCAGAAGCTGAACTTAAATCACATTAAATTTGGTTTAATACATAGCTTTTGCAGAAATATTGAAACCAAAGCTGTTTTTATATCTGAGTAATCCAAAGTTAAAAACTTGCATTCCAAATGACGGGTGTCAAATTGACGCCAAAATTTAATAAAACATGTTAGCAAGCAAACAACCAAGACACTCCAATATTGTTTTGAAAGCAGAATCAAAATGCCAAAAGTACCAAAGAAGATTAGCACTTAATAAAAAATTAATCATTTACCAGAAGAAGTTGGTTTAGTGACGAGAAGACGTTTACTGTTGGTCCTCCACTAAACAGCCAGAATCACAGAATTTACTCAGTAGCAAGAAGAAAACGCTCGAGGTTTCTTCAGAAAGACTATTGCATAAGTAGCCAACTTTTTTGTCTAAAGTGATGGTATCAGCATTTGTTTCAGTATTAGGAAAGATCCCTCTTGTTTTAATCGAACAATGGACGGAGACTGGATGCAGAAAATTATCAAGATATTCTGCAGCAGCATGAGCGATATCAGGAAAAAAATTACGATTCAGGAAGGTGGTGCTAGATGCCATACGGCGTGCTCAACACAGGACTTCCTCAAATGTTCCCACTTTCATTAACGAAAGACCAGTGGCCAGCAAATAGCCCTGTTTTAAATTCATTAGACTATTCAATATGGGAATCACCAAAAAGTCTTGTTTACGTGGCTGAATACAATATCGGGAATGTCCAATCATTACGTAACGCAGCGATAAATTGCTCTTTCAATTAACACATGACCAAGAAGGCTTGGAACCTGTGTACAGCAGAACGGAGGACACATTGACCATGTTCTATTGTAAACTAAATTTGTTTTTATTTTGTTTTATTTTGTTTAAACTCATTTTTTGTTGTTTCACGTTTGTTTAGCTTGTTTGCTTGTGTTTTGGAATGCATATTTTTGAATTTGGATTACTCAGAGATAAAAGCAGTTATCGTTTTGATATTTCTACAAAAGATGTAAAGTAGACCAAATGTAAAGTGGTTTAAATTTTACCAGTTTCTGCTTTGGATAATGTTTCGTAACAATTTTTCATTATAGGGGTTTACTTTTTTTGGCCCACCCGATACCACATTCTTTGTGCACAATCAGTACTGCTTTTGCTCTCACAATACTCCACTTTAGCTTCAATACTTATTTTTTACTTGCGATGTCATGACCACGTTTGTTCATTGGACGCGTTTGTTCATTGGATACGCTTGTTCATTGTCTTCCACAATATAAAAAAATTGTTTAAGATTTACCTCGAGTTTCTTGTTAGGCGAACAGTTCATGTGTTTAGAGAGCTTATTCGTTTGGAGATTTAGCAACTTTTATCTTTTTCGACAAATTCAGAAATTACATTCTGTTTGAAATTTATTTGTCTAAGCCAGGAGTTAACAAGCTTTGCGTGGTTTGTCAGGTTGAGGAAATAAGGCCACCAGGGACATCGTCCTCCTGTGGGTCCCATCGAGAACTTCTCCCCAGCTCTGGCAGCCGCCGCGGCACTCCCCCAACGGACTCGCAGCTATTCATTCTTGACAACGCCTGGTCCGAGCCTGCCATGCAGTCAGCAGCCAGATCCAACCGAGTTACCAAGCCTGGTCGGGGTAACCATGGCTACAAAAGGGGCAACCAGAGCAAAACTCCACCGAGAATAGCTGTAGAATCTGACTCAGCTTCCAGTTCCACGGTAACCAAGGTAACAGCGACTGCCACTGTTACGTTCGAAGTACACCACACAGAGAGACCGTTACCCATGTGCGGCAATTTTCGAACGGGTACTGGGGCTGATCCTCATACCGATTCAACCACTGACCAAAATCGTAGTATTGGTAGACTACAGATTACGGATCTGGATAATACAGACGGGGAAGACGTTCGGTAAACGCCAGGTATGGAGGCTTTGCTACCTAAGCTAAATAAGCTAGATTTTTTCCCAACCCATCAGGCCGGTGCCTATCTCCGGTTTCTGTAAAGTTAGCGGATGAGAATCTTATACTATGGAGAGGACACTAATCTATAGCAGGTTAGCCCCCAGCAGAAGCTGGTACTCATTTATACGGCTATGTCGACTGGAAAAAGTCGGATAAAGTGTTTTGCTCAAGGACACAGCACAGTGGTCTGACCGCGACGTTAAGGTTACGAGTTGAGCACACTAAGCGCTAGGCCACTGCCACTTAAACTCTGTCTAAATCGTCAATGAATCTTGAACCAATAAATTATGAATTAGTCTATTCAGAAGTAGTAAGAAAATCAAATTTTCTTGTTTGGTAACAAAAGATTTTTTAAATGTTTCAAGCAATCACGAACTAGCTCTCGTGTTTGCTTTCAACATTTTCGTGATAGAAGAGTTTGTGTGTCGAATCCGTCAGCTTCCTATCGTTGACAATTTGCATTCTACATGGCTGTTGCTTGTTTTAGATTGTTGCGATCCCACTCCATCTTCGAACTTCACCAAGAAATAAACCTTTTTTTTCAGGTGCAACGAAACCGTATCAAGCGTTATTTCTCTCTGAGAACCTGAGGGACCTTCGTAGGACATCCCAGTCTGTCAAATCATGCAAAGGATTCCTATGGGCTTGAAAACCATAGCTAGTAGAGGAAAACTCTAACTATGAGAAAAACACTGCAAGTTCCTTCAATTTGAATAAAGTGAGTCCGGTTTTTATTAACTGAAAACCATTCAGGACTCTTGAAAAATACCTGTATGAGTAAAAAATGACATTTGAGCTGCAAGAAACTGACTGATAATCAAGGATTTTGATCTGAAACATGTTGAAGACCAAACTGCAAGCTCGTGTTTTACCTTATTCAGTTTTTGACTAAACTCAGTACGGTTAATTTCGAACTATTGGAACGCCTAAAAGAAAGAGCTTAACTCTGGGAAAGTAAAATAGAAGGATTTATACAGACTCGCATGGCCATTGCAACACCTTTTGCGCCGAAATTAAAGCCCATCTACACAAATACGTAATCATACTTAAAAAGACTCACCACGGCTGAATGCCGATGTACTGGTGCGCCTGAACCAAAACGCTGATCTACAGAAACAGCAATATGATTAAACGAGAGAGACTTGCCGAGCCCAAGAACAACTTGGAGCACAATTTATTAGGACGAAAGTAGAAACTTGAAGAACTTCTCGCAAACTGAACGTATAAATTTGCGAGCGTTAGAAACGAGGAACAAAAGCCTGAAAACAAGATAGCGGATTCGAAGATTGTCTCGACTCGCTTTGTGAAACAAATATGGAACTTTGAGCATATTGCACGTTCAAAACATATTATACAACGATACCAATTGTTGATAATCTAGTAACTGAAAATTAATATGTTAATTTATTTATTATCTTTGTACATAACTTGAAATATAATTGTTGAAAGAGTTTTCCTGACTTAACCATGAATGGCAGACGCAACCAAATTGTATACATACCTGATACAGATATATAAATTTATTGCAGTTTCTGAACTGTACATTATTTGAAACACTTGGAAACCTGCAGCAACTCATATAATAAAGATTACACAGCATGAACAAAGTTGAAAAACAACCGGTGACGTAGTTGCTACATTGTGTCCTTTTAACCTCGTTTACTCGGTCTTTCCCAGAAAATATTATCGTGATAGGTCTTTCGTTGTACAGACCGAGCACACATTGCTTCAGTTTTAGGTCAGTAAAAGATAAACGATTATCTCTACGCGCTCATCTTTGGAAGAAGTCGATCAAGTAATTGCCCAATCTTGTAAGGAATTTATAGGAGCAATTTAGGCCAATCAGCGTGCAGGATTTTAGTTTATGGCCTTGCAAATTTGGCTTGTCATGTAATAATTAACACTTATTCTACTGAAATTGAGATGGATAGTGACAGAATATCTACTGAGCGCCGAAGGCGCCAGGTAGATATTCATTAAGTCACTATCCAACCAAATTGAAGTAGAATAAGTGTTTTAGTATATACCAGTGAGGCAACAGCAACATTTTTTAAGAAAATGCACTTTCTGCTTGTTGTGCCAGCTGTTCAACGTAGTCTCTCTGTTTGCATCTCCTTTTCAGTTCTTTGTCTCGTTTCGCACACTGTTCTGTTTCCTGCCTCTTTTGTTGCCATGTTTCTGCGTTAAGTATTCTTTCCTTGTTTTGTCGTCTTCCGTATATCGCTTCCCACGTCTTTTCTGAAATCCATTGTTTTCGATTTTGTTGGATAAACCCAAGTGTTTCTTCTCATGTTTTATGATCGCGTCCCTAGTTTGCTCCCAAGTATTATTTATGTTCTCTTCGTTCTCATTTAGATGATGTAGTATTAAAGCTAAATCTGTTTTGAAGTGATAACTGAAATTCCCTTACAATGTTTGGATCTTTAAAACTCCCTATATTGAATTTCCTCCTCTTTGCTTCTGTTTTTGTTTTTGTGTCAAGAGTTTTAACTTTATCTTTGCAATAAGTAGATGGCGATCTGAAGATACATCGGCTCCTCTCGTCTTGGAGAGATGATCTTCATCTTCTTGATTTTCAGTATCTCCAGTTGGTGATACCCAAGTTGTATTTTGGCAAGTTGTGCGGAAAGCGAGTTCCTCCGATGACCAGGCTGTTAGTGGCCCAAAAATCAGCAAACAGCTCGCCATTTTCATTCATGGTTCCACTTCCATGGGTTCCCATTTCACTTTCTCTTCCCATTCTCTCTGATCCAATTTTTGTTACTTTTCATTCAGACGGTGACTAAATTCGAATTATCGGGGTAAAATCCGGTAAAATCCGGTCCATGGAAACAAAAATTACTTCGAATTAGCGGGGATGTCGAATTACCGAGTTGGAATTATACGTGGTTAAAATGACTAAGAAAAGTGGGGCAAAACCAAGAGAAATGAACTTTACTTCGAATTAGCGGGGAACTCGAACTATCTGTAACCAACCGTTGGTAACAGTTTCATAACACCCTGATGAAAACCATGGAAAAAGAACAAGTCCTCATTGTGTTTTGTTTACCTAAAATTTATTGAGAGACGGAGAATGTGGGTGCTTGTGATTAGTATATATATATATTCTGTAGTATTGAGCGCTCTTCTCCTAATTCATGCCAACACTGCAT
>JAOBRD020903857.1:0-11170 GCA_027575215.2 Hydrozoanthus sils | reverse complement strand
TGGAAGACCTGTGGAAGACCTGTGGAAGACCTGTGGAAGACCTGTGGAAGACCTGTGGAAGACCTGTGGAAGACCTGTGGAAGACCTGCCTGTTCTCTTTGTCTTCTCTTGCAGTAGCTTTTCTTACTCAGTTACTCTATTCAAAACAGCATTTTGCGTTGCTTTTCTGTTGGTTCACCTGTCTGTTCGTTTGCCTTTCTTTTGTTAATGTACTTCTCATGATTTGTGGCAAAAGAATCTGAATTCCTTTTGCATGTTGCTAATGTAACTTTTTTGTCCGTAGGTACGTCGCGACTAACCAAGGTATTGACACTGAAGCCGGCTACCCCTCCAAGGGGCCAGTAGGGGAGTGTCATTACGATCCAAAGCAGAGAGGCGCAACTTGTTCAGGTCTGTCTTCATCCCTTTCAATCAGTCACAGTCAGTTATTAGCTTCTAACTTTTCCTTACATAACATACCAAAGGTATGAGGTATTGAGAAAACGAAAAGTTGTCAAAGCCGGAATACGAGAAAACGGGGACTCATTCTGTGGAAATTTGATCGTGTTTGTTCACTATGCCGTGCTGACAGGGTCTATATCACTCACAAATGTAATACATAAAACTAACCACAAATGTATTAAAATTGAACCACAATAGTAATAAAATGTTAGCCACAATTAGTCCACCATCAGTGGACTACGGCTAGTCTTAAAGAAAATAGTTAGGAACGAAAAGTTTCGTGTTAATAATAAGTTTTGTTAAATTAATTAACTCGTAGACTTTGCGTGATATGTTCCAAAAGATATAAAGCTGTTTCAAATTAAGTTCTAGTTAACAATTAGACTACGAGTGGAGTTATTCCTCACAAGTGTTTTGGTAGCTTTGACTGATGTTAGGACAATTGAGTATAGTTTTACCCCTCTCCCCGTTCCCTCCTGATCCTGTCAAACTTAATTTTTATTCTCCGCCCTTTCAGGTTACTATAATTTACCACGTGGAGACGAGTGGGCTCTCCAGGTATCGGTCGCCTACCAAGGGCCAATATCGGTCTATATTGATGCTAGTCACTCGTCTTTCCAGCTATACAGTAGTGGAGTATATGATGAACCGTGAGTTATCATAAAACCAAACCATAGAGTTAGACCGATTGATACTGGTTGTTAGTTTGGATTTTGGGTGTGTGTGTGTGTGTAAAGGGGGGGGGGAGGGGGGTAAGAGAGAAAGAAAAAGGGAAGGATCTATATAAGATACTAAGCTCACGTATTTTATTTCAAATTTCGATGGGTGCAGAATAAGTTTTTGTAGTGTTCTGAAAAGACTCCTGGAGTGTTTGTTGAACCCTTCTGAACTCTGGTCAGGACATGTTGCTTTTAGTTTAAAGCTAAGCCACGTAAAAATCTGAAAACAGGATAAAGTTTCTGAGTTCTCGAAACGATCAGTTTTGTTGTTTTCTCTTCTTCATGGGCGACATACTTTCTGTTTTATGTGAAAGTGATTTTCTTATTTCACAAATAATTCTAGATAAGTCAGCAAACCATAACAATGAGCGAGGTTCCAATAAAGTGAATGAGCGATGGGACGCTATCCGCAAAAAATGATTTTTTTTTTTCGAGCAGGCCCTATTTATAAAGGAGTAAAAACCCATATGATGGTAATATCCCATATTATTATGTACCAGCTCGGCTACGCGCGATTTGATTGGTTTAGAAATAGTAGATGTGAGACAATATTTACCTCCGAAATAGTAGATAATGTCGCTGAAAACAAAATGGCGGACGGAAGAAGTCGCTTCGCGTCTGTTTCGGATGACGATATTGAAAAAAGTACAGAAAATGCCATTTCTTCAAAACACCAATAAGGCAACAAAATTTGGCTCAAAAGTATTTCGAGGTCAGTAAACTTTATTACATTTGTTGTTGTAAATTAAGTTGGTCGTGTGCGAGTTTCGTCACGCTCTGCGATTCGATAAATAAACGTTTTTTTCTTACAAATTTTCTTTTTCTCAGTGAAAGGAAACTTCTATAGATCAGTCGCCTCGCTGGTATATACTAAAACACTTTTTCTATTTCAATTTCGATGGATAGTGCCTTCGGCGCTCAGTAGATATTTTGCCACTATCCACCTCAAATGAAGTAGAATAAACCCTTCCTGTGTCCCAGGACCCTATCAGCCCAAATACATCAAATGATGAGTTGTTAAATTCTCCCAACTAAAAATAAAAATTTTCATGTTACCAATTAAAGAAAAAAATTGCTACTTTCTTATGTTTGATTAATTCTTAACAGTTTAACCGTTTGGGTTTTTTTTACCACTTTAGATTACAAACGTATTTCTATTAACAAGTTTCACAAATGTGGAAGGTGTAGGAAACAGCCCATAGGGGCTAACGTGTTCATACACCTTACCTTAGGTTTTAATATCAAAAGACGAGTGACAAACGAGAGACAGAGTGCTAAACAACTTAAACAAATAGACACAGACTAATTATAGATTAAGCCAAGACAGAAAAGAACATACTTCAGGTGAATCGAGTGTACGTGCACAAAATAACCAAACGCCATGTTATGTATGAGTTATACAAGAAGAAATAGAAGCTAGACGTAAACTGCAGTGCAAGGCAGTCTGACTGTAAATTGTTTCCCTAAACTTCCATTTCTTGATTCCCCTGGCACCTTACGTATTTGAAGCTTATAAGTTGTCTAGTACTTACCTATCTCTTTGCTCCTCGAGGAGCGACATCTTTGTATCAACACACACTCGTTTCCACAGCTAAATCTTTTTTACGGGAATTGGGCGCCAACCATTGCCCGGCGACCCTCGGTCTTTCTCAACCAGGCTTGGGACCCGGATATAAATTGAAGTAGTAACAGCTTTGATACTCGCTATACTGCAGTTCGTTAAAAGAATAACCGAGCTAGTTTAATATAGACGCACCGTATGTCTAATTTTCACTCAGGGCGTGCAGCAAAACGCCTCAGCTGGACCATACTGTACTGGTGGTTGGTTACGGCGTGTTTAACGGCAAGGACTATTGGTTGGTGAAGAACTCTTGGGGCAGGGAGTGGGGAATGGATGGTTACATCATGATGTCCCGAAATAAGAACAATCAGTGCGGAATCGCCTCAAGAGCTCTCTATCCTACCGCCCCTTAAGATTTCTGTTAGCAATATTGAACGAACGCCCACAAAGTGATCCGGAAGTGGAAAATTTAGTGACATTCAGAAAGGAAATCTGTGGAGAGCAAGAGTTGGAATCGTTCAGAACCGTGATGATTTGTGTTGACTGCAATAAGTGTTTTTATTTTCGTACGTTGCAGTTGTACAACGTACGTGTTCCGCTATTAAATGTCAATTGTGAAGCAGTGCTAATAAAAATATAACAAATGAAACCGAGTTTTGTTTTATGCTTAAACATCAGACGCTGGGGACTGGGGTGGGGCACCTTAAAGCATGTTATAAATTAATCCTTTGTAGAGCTAAGGACCCCATAGGACGGCACCTATCTAAGGTTACGCTAGTGATAAGCAGATGAGTGTCTTTGACTCCCCCCTGGACAGGAAACTGATCTATCGCAAGTTAGCCCCCAGCAGACAAAGACAAGGGTGATGAAAAGCACGATTTTCCAAAAAATGAAGCCATAGCCTGGGAAACTTTTATTCAACGACATTTGTCATGTTTAAATTAGGCTGAAACGGTAAGACTTGCAAGAGCAGGACTGGGTACTATTAAGCTGTTTGTGGAACCCAGCAAAGGTAAGGACCATGAATCTTTATTGTGAAATTACACAACAATTACTTCAAGTCAATACGAATCGGATCAATCTTGCTAGTAAGACATTATATGTAGCTGTTGGGGAATTTTGTTTTTTCTTGTAATGTTTGAAGAGACAACTGTAGCGGATTTTCATAAAAGTACAACCTTTGCAAATATTGCGTACCAGGCCATACTAAATCATTAATAAATCTCAATGCACGATATTAAATTCATTAACAAATCTTTCCTAAGGCGCTGTTTGACTCTGGCTTGCAAAACATTGAGTCGAGCTGCGTTTAATACGAATTTAAGTCACGATTTAACTGCCGATTGACAAGACATGTAAACCATAGCGTGATCAACCATGTACACGGGTTAACTCAGACCTGAATAATTGGCCAACGTTTTCTAACTATTCGAACCAATTTCAAAACCAATATAAGTTTTATAGAGTCTATTCTGTTTTCAATGGAATAAACTCTCTCACATTTCAAAATAATTATTTTTACTTACCTCTTTGATTTCAGGCAAATTTATCTATGTCTATCTTACACCGATTCTAACGAAACACGATATATGGAATGAGAAAACGACAATTAAATGAGATAACAAAGATAACCACGGCGGCTGAAAAGCAAATTTCTCCTAAACTAGTTTAATGAAAAGTGTGGGTTTAAGTTGGGAGAATTTAACAACACATCATTTGACGTATTAACATGAGGTTCAAACCAGGTTTCATCTTGTGTAGCATCTAGATGAATGTTTGAGCAACAAAGAAGCTTTATTTCACCCTAATTTTTGCAGTTCTACATGACTAGAAAAAATTAGTTAAGAAAAAGGAAGGGACTGTTTGCCAGGAATAACCATAAGGGCTAAACAAGCCAGGCAACCATGTTGAATAATGATGTAAAGTCTCTTATAAAGAGCATTTCGTTCATTAAACAACGATAAAACACTTAGCAAGTCGTTGCTCAAGACGTTCTTGTGCTACTTTAAATAATGCTTGGCAACATATAGAATTCTTCTGTCTGCATTCCTCTGCTCGCTAATGTAAGTCCCCTTAGTCGCGTAACCAACATCATCATTGACTGCTGTAGTTGTTATTGTATTTTCTTGGTAGTTCGCTTTTTTTTCACGTATTTAGCAAAAGAAGACATTTTAAACTCTTTTTGCCTATTCAAAATAACCAAATATCTTGTGCCCAAACTGAGATCACGTGATCTGTGTTTGTAATGTAACAAGGTTTGCTAAATACTCAAAATTGGCAGCGACTTCGTTTCGAAATCAACAAGTCGAGCCACTTTAGAAACTTAGATCAAACTAAGCGTATTTCAAAAGCACATGTTATCAAATCTCAAACAGTAAACTAAGAAACTCAAGACTGAAAATCATGACATTTTTACTCCTTTTTTGAAGCTTGAAAACGTTAAAACAATTTCAAAACTTAAAACCTCTTAAATTGTATTCTACCCTTTTCATAACTAGCCGGCATTAGTAGTGGCAAGTAAGGAGGCAGAATTCAGCGATCGCATCCCAGCTGCGATTGTCAACTTTACAAGACACCACAGAAGAAGAATGCCGCATGCAAAGCGTATGAGGAATGATCCTCCACGTACAATGAGCTTAAAGGATGCTTCTTGAATTTCAATGAGACTTGTTTTTTCCCTAAATTTCATCTAGAATTTCCATTTCTGATTCTCCATGTAACCAAAGCTTTTGTGTTTAGTTAGTTCCGTGTGACAACTAACTTCGCAATAACTTGCTTCGTTTTTCCTTTAGTACATTCATTGTGAAACTAAAGATATGTTTAATTAACTGTTCTTGAGAACATAATTTGTGTTTTGTTATCATTGTTTCTATATTAAAGGGTTTACTCATCAACAGACTACAAAACATTTTATATAAAAAATATCTGACAAATTTCTAGTCTGGACTTTGTAATCACACACTTTGGTGAATTGTTCGATATAAGTGCTCTGAGAATCTCGGTTTGTCTATTCCCATCTCATCTTCCCGGAGATCTCCTCTTTCTAAATTCGTTTAATTTCGTTTGTCTTTACTTACTGAGTCCAGTGTCATCAGCCTTGTGCAATTTTCTTCTTCTTAACACGTCGAGGATGTAACCACTATCGGGTATGAGGTTCCCAGTCGCGTCACAGACACGTTTGACTCGGCAATGAACAAAATGTTTGGGAATGCGAGGACGACTATGAAGATAATTGATGCCGGTGCCGGTACAGGAGTTCTGGGTGAGTTACTCCGTGGGCGTGGTTATACACGTGTCGATGGTCTGGACCTCTCTCAAGAAATGCTCAACATTACCAAAGAAAAAAACGTTTACGACAAACTCATCTGCGCCTCGTTGTGCGAAGCACCAGTCACTGAAATTTCAGCAGAAGAGTGCGATGCGCTTTTGTCGAAGGACATATTGGACCAGAGGCATTTAAAGAGGTTATTCGCTTGGTAAGATCAGGTAAATACTGTAAAGAGATTATTCTGTTATTGGATGCTGCGACAATACTTATGAGAAGCTTAATGCGTAAATACATTTCCAAGAGGTATAGTAGCTTCATGGGCTGTTAAGGTATTCCAAGTAAAAGGGTTTCTGGGAGCATATCTCGTTGTGCAAATGTAGCTTTGGATCAGAGTTTCGTCATGAATTTTTGTTACAATGAGTACTTAATTTTCTCCTAATCATCACTATAGAGTTGGATGGTTGGTTGACAAAAATAGTTAGTAGTAGTAAAGTTGGCAAATAAGCGCCCTTCTCTCTGAATCGCTTGCTATTGAAGCTTCCTCAATGCGGTCTTGAGCAAAACAAAACGCAAAAGTTTAAAAAGCACATTTTTACAAACTACCCTGCCTACCCAGCAGGTGGTCGGGTGTGTTTTGAGATACACGCTAACTACACATATACAGCCGCCATAGACAAAATGGTAGAGGACAGAAAATGGGAGGTACTATCACGTCGCACGACTAATGATGAAACAAATCCAAATATGCCAGAAAAATGCCACAGGGGTCTCATTTTTGTTTTGAAAGTGATTTAAAACTAATCGCAGTAAAACTAGATTTCCTACCTAACTGCCATTTAAGCATTAGAAAATCTGAAAAGAGAAAGGGGTTTGAACATATAAGAATTAAACATTTAATTGAATTAAGTGGTTTAAAAAGCTAAAAGATTTTTTCTTCCGATTTTTGCTGTTGTTATTTGTGTTCCACCATTGAATGTGATTATGAAGAAGCACTGGTTACTAAAAAAGGAATAAAATATGAGTCTGTTTTATGCCTGAACATGTCAGGCAGGGTGATGGGGTCCTGTGTATAGGTCGTTTTCTCGAAAAACCCTCCTTTCGTGTTTTGCTCTCGCCCGAACTTTTGCGCGGCCAAAAAAAAAGAATCTTGTCAAAACCCAACTCAAACGCTTGCCATACAGACTAGTGTATCGGGAGTATATATACCGTGATGGATGTTTTCTGGACAAAACCGAATTTTGTTCGAACAAAAGTATGCATTACTACGTTGTTTGGGCACTCCACGTCTTATATCTTCGGAGGTAGAAGCGGAATGTTTTCGCTCTAAAAATTCTGTATTCCTCTGCTGATCTTCCGACATAAATATTCCCATTCCTTAGAAATATTTTTTGAATGTTCCTTTTTCGTTTAAATTTTTTGTGCACCTTATTGAAATATTCCTTATTCGCTATCAGGAGATGCAAGCCGGCCTTCGGACTTCAAAATGCGAGAGATTTTTGGGCTCGCCGAAGTTTTATTGTGTCGACTGTTTAAAACTAAATGCTCACATTGTTCGCATTATATTTCCTATGTAGCCCTCTTTTATACATACAACTGCTTAGATAATCCTTCTCAACCCATATCATGTAGTATTTATTTATCTAAAAAGCGCAAGATGTGCCCGAGACTGCATGGAAGGCCATTATAGTAAAATATTACAGTACTGAGCACTTACGTTAGTTTATGTTGTATTTTAGTCCTTCATGAGTCAGGAATAAACAAACAGCAAATTGTTTTTGTTGTTGTATACTTTATTTATCTACATGGTTTTTAAAACTGCGGGAAATTTCTGTAAAATGCGGCGGGAGAACGGGAGATGAGGCGAAAATGCGTAAGTCTCCCCCAAAATGCGGGAGAGTACGTTGGCATCTCCGAGTATATATTCAATATTCCTCAGTTTTTGACCACGATCTTCTACCTCCGATTGATGCAACTTGTTAGACGGGTCCGAGAACTCGAAAGCTAGGCGTTTGAGAACTTATGTTTCTCCTTAACTTGGTTTAGCTTCGTTTTATTCAATCAGTTTGTCACAAAGATTACAAAGACAAATGTGTTAGAAAGGAAAGAGAACAACTCTTGCCCAAGAACCTAAATTTAAAAATAAGTCAAATCAGGAAACATGGAGTCTAAGAACAAGTTTTAGTACGAGGCACAATACGAAATCAATGAACAGCCGGCGAACACGTTTAATTGCACTGCCCTCCCCCACCTCCCCCCTGTAAAGTGGTTCCCTTTTGGTTAAAATGTAACACGGCTTCGAGCTCGACACTTTTTGCTTCTAAAACTTAACCAAACAAACAAATGAAACAAGTTGATTGGTCCTTAAGGGATAATCTTTCTGGTTGGACACTCTTCCCTGTCCTGATCCTATATTCTACAAGAATCGAAGTTAGAATGGACCTCTTTTTTTTCTGGCGCGAAAGGCCAATCTTGTTTAACTTTTGTCTTCAGAATGGGACTAGGTACTAGTAGACTGTTCGGTCCGTGTCGTGCCATCATTTGTACGTACCTCTGGAAAGTTGCTCGCCCAGCAAATCAGCAAAGGTAAGGACTGCAATGAGAAACGAGTACTTAAACTTGTTAGAAGGGAACAATCTTTTTAGTGAAATTGTGACTTCAAGATGTATAGAACTTTGGCCATTTATTGCAACAACTGTAGCCACGTTCAATTTTCAACCCGCGATATTTATCAAAACACAATATCCCCATAAATAATTAAGCCAACGTACCATAGTTGGAGGAATGTTTGCAAAATTCAACACACATTAATTGTTCATGAATTCAGCTTTTGAGTTTTCATATTCAACAGCTCTACGTATTCAACTTCAATGTCCATTTACATTCATATTCAACGTTTGTGTCTAGCATTATCTTCAATGATGTGTGCTTATATTCAAATTTATTCATTCAACTTCCGCAGTCAGCACGGTGTGTTTGTTCAAGACATACAGAGCAAAAATCAAATTCGACTTCAACTTATTTAATAACATGCATCCACGTTCAAGGACCGGCCTCGTTAGCGACTTAGTCCTTAAAAGTATACTTTTATGCAAGAGTGTATGGCAGCATTCAACTTTGCTTTATCAATCGAATGTTCCAATACTAAGTTGCAATAAAGCAATATCCTTTGCGTGTACCAAACTGATAAGGTCACACTATCCAGTGATATAAAAAGTGCAAGGTTAAAAAACATGTGTAATATAGTTCTGTTATGATTCACTGCAGTTTTTTTTATAGTACAAATGAATTAAGTGAAGCAAGAAATATTTTCCATTTTGATTTCTAAGAAAATAAATAGTTACATTAAATGGTAGTCTAAATCTTGGATGTATAGTTGAAGAAGAAATTATCTAAAACTGTAACTGAAGACTTAAGCTTTCCCTAGGCTGAAAGAAATGGATTTTAAAGTTCTAAAGATTTTCTTCTATAACTTGGTTTTGGTTACTATTTCAGTCTCAGACAACTTAATTTGTTAATAAGATATCATTGTGTGGCTGGGGAACCATGGTCCGGGGTCAAAAGGGTAGGGATGACTGTCAGAAAAGTTCCCAAAATATCCTAAAAATTACCAAGGCATAGAAATTTTCCACCCTAAAAAATACCAATTGAAAGTTGAAATTTTTCCTTGGGTAGCTAGCAGGTGGGCGATAAGTCCGCTTGTGTTGTGCTGAATGTGATATGCAGTAAATAATGGCACGTGCGTAAAAGGACATTTGCCAAAGCATTTTTGTCTTAACTTTGTATTCAGTATGCACGTTTGCTAAAACACAGGACTGCAAGCAGTCCAATAGCTTGGTATTTTTCAACACTAAAAAATACCAGGCTCTTGCAATTGGTTTGACACAGGATTTCTTTTAACAGCCCCCAAAAATACCAGATGGACAATTTTAACCCCTAAAAAGTGCATCGGTCATACCTAACATCCAAATATAGGGAGTAACCCCCCCCTCCCCCCTCTCCTCCCCTGGGGAACCACCAGGAGAAAACGTCGAAAGGCGAAAGAAAGTCAAAGAAACCACTCAAACAACTCCCATAGCAGTTCTAACTGAATTTAGTTTTCAAAGCATATGTGCATTGTTACAGAAAACCTGTTAATAATGTTTGGCAGTTTTCACACTTGTCAACTGCCCATCTGCAGATATCTGCAAATTTCATGTAAGTCAAAACAAATTGCATTAACAGATAAGAAACAAGCAAATGAAAATGCAAACGACAAAACAACAGAAACATAACTAATTAAGTATTAGCAACTACACCCTTGTTCCTCTTTACCACTGAAGTTATATAAAATTTGAGGCTAAGCTATGTTAGCTGCATTAGTACTAATTGATACTCATACTTTGCATGATTAAAGATATACATAAAATGTTCACTAACTGATAAAAAGTTTAAAAAGACCTTTTGACAAGGATGAAAAAAATTATACAAAATTATAATACAAGACTCTCTTCAAAAATTTAGAACTAACTTGATGCCGAGTTAAAATCTCTATCCAAAAAAGCTTTCAGGGCCAGACTGAAAAGAAAATTTTATTAAGAGCTACTAGCAAAGCCACGAGTTACAATATTATAAATGCATTTGACAACATCTTGCTGATATTATTAATAATTATTGAAATACTTATTCATTTTTTTTCCTTTTTTGTTTTGTTTTCTTATGTTGTTGCTTATGAATTATTTGCCTAAACTATTTATCTTTTCCCCCAGTCGTAATCTTTTCAATGTTAATAGAGTTCTGGTTGCCTGGCATGTTTATCTCTTATAGTTTTTCCAGGCAACCAGTTCCTTCCTTTTTCTTAATTCATTCTAATCATGTAGAACGTTAACTGCCAAAGTTAGGTTGAAATGAAAAAAAGTGTATTATAATAATTGGGTCCTATTGTCTTCGAATTACCTGTTTATGCAATGGAAGTAATCTAACAGTGTAGTATGTGCTATACAAAACACAACTGATTCAACCCGGCTACAAGTATTTGATTAGAATTAAGATTAACAGTGAAACTTACTGACCAAGTATCTAGGGGGAGGACTTCCTTGAATATGGGTAGGGGTGCTTGACGGAATTTTTAGGGTCAGAAATGAGACCCTTGCATACCATTTAGGGTCAGATTTTTCGTTTTGAAAAATATAAAGTTAAAGGTCA
>JAOBRD020903749.1:10000-12606 GCA_027575215.2 Hydrozoanthus sils | reverse complement strand
CCCCCCCCCCCCCCTCATGCCTTCTAGGGTTAATGGCTTCCCCAAGTAAACAACTCCATATAAGGATCAGAGAGATCCTGTCAACACGATGCGACAAAGCCAAGTTAAGGTCTTAGTATTAAGAAAGAATGACCTGCAGGAGAAGCTTAAATTTTGTTTGAATGGAAATTAAACGTTCAATTTGCAACCAGTCTATTGGTAAATGGGTTGAGCGGCAGCTTTTTTTCAGTAGCAGTCTAATAGCGAATCATTGTTGCATGGACTTGCAACTGATGATTGTATTTTTGATGATTATTGTTGCTCCATGAGTTAGTTTTCTGTGTCTTTGACACTTATCAGAAAAGACATTTCCTTTTGCTGATTCATTGAGGCCGAGGGGTAACTATCCAGACTTTTTGGTTTCTTATTTAGAGGGGATTTTGTCTTGTTTTTAGTGTATTTTGCTGTGTTTGCGTCTACGAATTGCTGCAATTCCTCGTCCGTAAGCGGATCGTTGTATTGTTCTTAGCTTCATCTTCTTCCACCTCTGGTTCTTTTCTCTCTTTCACATTCTGCGAACGTTAATTCAAAATTGAGAGAAAAACATTGGTAGTTCGAAATCAAACCGTTTTCAAAAATTGTATAACTGGACAGTTGAGTTTTATATGGGCAAATATTAATGCAGTACGCGTCAGATTTAACCAATGAAAATGCCGGGAAAAAAATTACATATTGAACAAAAAATGGCAGACCCATATAATAATAAAACATTTCGAAACCTTTTAAGGCTTCAGGCGTATGCGGAAAAACTTGTTGATTAATTACCTGTTGTTTTTTACATTGATTTACAAGCTCAGCTATGCACAGTATGGTTGCATAGATGAAATAAACGCCCATAACTGTATAGGTAACATTTGTGAGAAAGATAAAGAATTTTCCACTGGGATAGCGCTCGAAGTCGGAGGCGTCATTGATCCATATTCCTAAAATATAACTTGCAAACACGAGGCGGTAGAACAGGAATACAGGCAACGACAGCCACTGAAAGAAAATATTACAGAGTTAGAGAATTAAGCTAAGTAGTCTTCGCTCCTTGGTTTGTGTCTCGTGAGGCCAGATATCCAGATAAATGCTGAAACATATGAGATTTTGTTTATCACATGTTGGTCATGGTAAACTGTGAATATATGACTTGTTAAAATTCTCCTTTTTCCTTTTAGAAATTCACAGAACCATAAAGCTATAACGACGTTCCTTCTGCGTTCTTAGAAATTCCACTTACTATTTCTGTCTCATCACCCTTTTTTCATGCACGCCTAAAGGTTACTGGTCATTACTTTCAGTAAAGCTAACATTATTTGTTCTTAGCGCTGTTTAATGTCTTTATTTTTCATATGCTAACTATTTCCAGAATGTTTTCTTAGAAGTTTTTGACGTTCGTATTGAACTCATTGAAGCAACTGAAGGGCTATTCTACAAGAAAAAGCAACTATAAGGGGTAATTTTTACACAATAAAAAGGTTTTTGAGCATTAAGCAATGCCATTATTATGATAACTGTTTACCCCTAGAAATATAACTCAAATTACAAAGCCTAAACCTGAATTAACTTACCGGAGAAGTCACAAAGTGCTTTTTTGACCAATGACGAAAAGTAAAACTTCTAAGGCGAAATTCTTCCCGAAATTTGCTGCAACACATGTTAAAACTTAACAGTTGTGAGGGCTGAAGGAAATGGAGTGATATCATGACAGTAGAAGTATTAATAGCGGTCTTATCCTAATTTTCATAAGAAAAAAGTTGCAAGTCATTGCCTGGGATCATAGCATATGACATTTTATTTTATTATGACGTTTCGACCTCCTAGTAACAATATAATTTAAAAAGCTAATCCCTTAGGAACGCCAATATTCTTAATGGGACGTGAAATGGGATGAAAAGTTCTCTTTATAATACAAACCATAAATTACAAAATAGGACAATTTTTCAGGGCCGATCTTTGAAATGAATAGAGTATTAAAAAATATTAGTTTATCAGCAACACACTATACTAAGCATAACACTGTACTAACAATTGTGTTTTTGTGGTTTAACAGCCAGAGATACAATATTGCATTTATTTTAAATTTCTTAGTGACTAAGGTTAAAACTCCTCATAAAAATGCAATATTGTATATCTGGCTGTTAAACCACAAAAACACAATTGTTAGTACAGTGTGAAAAAATTGCTTTCAACTTATGACGACGTTACGACGTTACAACGTCACGACGTTACGTGAATAACAATGGTTGTTACAAAACAAAAATATTAACTCTAAAAGTAGAATCAGAAATGTTTAAATGCAATAGCCGTAGTTTATTAGCCCTAAAAAAGGGGAAAGATAAGGCAAAAATCTTCATCAAAAACCTTGAAAAGGGAAAGGGCGCAAAATCAGTATCTAGTCGAAAATGCAACCACACCTTTTGGGAATTTAGACAAGGCAGAAGACGTCTTTTAGAAGTAATATTAAAAGTACTGTTGGCAGCAACAATGGTAATGATGTTCGTGATGTTCAAAAGTGCTAAATGGCGATTTAAGGACAACAAATGTTAAATGGCGACTTAATAATTTTATATACAGATTCGAGT
>JAOBRD020903749.1:0-7500 GCA_027575215.2 Hydrozoanthus sils | reverse complement strand
GAAGATGTAGTTTCGGGAATTTCATGAGTGTAATCTAAGAAGTCTGTGAGATAATAAAAACAAAAAAGAATTGAAAATTGCTGCCAGTGTTTGGTGTCCTTGATAATCTCATACTGGTTTTTAATATTGCAGCGTGAAGGCTGCAAAATTTTTAATATTTTTAATATTGCAGTGTGTAGGCTGCAGTATTAAAAATATTTCAGCCTGTTCACTTGTTTTAGCACATTTAGTAAAATTAAAGGTGAAATGAGGATTTGACTCATTTTACGTATGCAGATTGGTGACTAATGGCTTGCCGAAAAGTATTGGTCACTGATTGCTTACCGAATTTTCTAACTAATCTGTAGGGGCTGTCATTCATTTAAGAAACCTTTTTCGCACTAGCCCAACGATCACGTGACGAAGTGACGTGACTCGTTTATACATTAACTCTCTATAATTTGTTGCATGCTTCACTCATATTACTTCCAAGTATGTCTATGGAACAACACACAGGCATATTCACAGTCGAAACTACTAATACAAGTTTTTTGTTGTCTTTACCTTCTAACGCGAGATAGGGTATAGGCTATAGTTCTTTTTTAACTTGTGTCTCGCGAGGTTGCAATGCGAATATACCATTTGTAAGATGAAGACTGAGACTGATTTAATCGCCCAAAAAATAAGAACAAACATTGGCTGAAATCGAAATTTCTAGTGAGAACAACATGTTACTGAGTAAAATATTGCATTGTCCGTGTACGTTCTGTATACGTCATACTTTACACCTTGCATCTTCTATATATATAGTTTCAGTTTCCATTCGGTGATGTACTATAATATAATCTAGCTTGTAGACTTTCAAGTGAAAACATATCAAACTTTTTTGCCACAAATAAAAGCAAAACAAGAAAACTTAACTTTGAGGCTGAAATTGCCTTTAAAATAAGATGTGCATAATTTTAATGGTAATTAATTTTAAAAAGGTTATCAGAAAATGATCAGCTCAGAGTTTTCTGGAAATGATTGTAACAGTGCCGTATCACACGACCTGCATTGAGCAAATGCCGAGTTGTCACGTGACCCAATTGGATCACGTAGCAATTAGCAAGAGACACCTTCAGTTCGAGAGCGCTGTCCCAAGAGTGAGACCGCCAACTCCTTAGAGTCGCAACGGATGTTTGCCTCATCAACTCGCTATAGGTGAAGTTCCAACAAAACTGTTTGGCTCTGTGCCTCAAAAGACAATGCGTTTAACTTGTTACTCCCGGATGCGCCGGGTTTAGGGAGCCGGGATAATCTCGGCAATCGATAGAGAACCAAAATCATCACTTCCGCGCAGCTGACTTCAATTTTACGTCTCAATATAAATTATACATTTAAATTGCCGTCAGAAGTGTATTTAGTTCCCACCCGATACTCTTCATACATATAATTTTCTTTTCTTGAGCAACTACTGAAACCTTGTTTGAAGGGTAACTTTACATTTAAAAATGGAAGAGCACCCAGATGAAATCATAATAAATGTATGAAAAACAATCTCTACTACCCTTTGTAAGTAAATAAGATTTGGATAAAGACTGTAGTAAGATAGTCGAAAGCTTCTGATTTTTAAGTTTCATCCACAGTACGTTTTTTATACATTTTGTTATGATAAGTTTACAACCTATAGCTACTTGTGATGTTAGGTGCAGACTCTGAAGAATGAGCAACTGGTAATGTTCAATATCCAAAAGTTGATTATGGTACGAATGCGGAAAGAAAGTGAAAGAGCATCTTTGCTGTTAAGCGTGCCCTGCCACCTTTGTAATAGCACAGTTTTCTTTCTGTGTTGTATATCATACTGGCACAGAACATGCAGGGGCGGATACAGAGGGGGTGGATTGGGTGGATTTCCACCCCACTTTTTTACATTACCGAAAAAAAATAAAACAAAAGATACGATTTATCAATAATTTGTCACTGAGTGTCGACAAAACAGGCCAAATATTCGCAAGTTTACAGATAATCAACGATTTTAGACCCCGCGAAACACTTTTATTGATGCGCAAAGAATATGTGCAAAACGCGGTGGGTTGAGAGGCACTACACTTGAAACCATATTCCGGCGGATTGTATGCGTTTATTGCCATCACACTGAAAGAAATCTGTGAGCCGTCGAATGACGATAACATCTATTCGTATGATTAGGAATGGAACTTTGATGCTAAAACTAAGACTTTGGCAAATGGACTAAGACATGCGCTATGAAGAACTTTGGAAACATCTTGAACTTTGTCTGTGTGAATGAGATGTTACAGCCGAGTCGTTGTCTCTTCTCTTCAAGGTCGCCTTACAAATGTTTATTTCAAAAAGATTGTAGATGTTATCATCTTTTACAATGGTATTCGCACTGAACTCGACGTGAATATCCACCCCTCTTTTTTAAATCCTGTATCCGCCCCGGAAGTAATAAAAAGTCGAGGTCGCCACGGTCACGTTTCTGTCTCACACGGGAAGTGCAACAGATTAAAAACCTGAGGCTACGTGAGTAAAAAAGAAATCATTAATAGCGAGGTGTAACGCATGGCGAAACAAAACAAAAACCTACTAGTTACACGTGCAATTTGCAAGTAACGGGAAATTGCAGTCAGTTGAGCAGAAAAAATCAACATGTCTGCAGTGAAAAATAAAATGAAAAGCAATCGAACAAAGTAAGTGAAGTCAACATTTCCTCTTCCCTCGCTTCTTAAATTTTGGGTTTTCAGGATCCGGTATGAAAAACAGTATTTATTTCGAACAAGCTTAGATATGAGGAATAAAATGAAGAACTGAAATTGCCTTAAGGTGGACACGTCGAAGCTAACGCTGCTTATACGGAAATAAAACTAGTTGAGTACACACTTTATTATATAAGAACAATTTTATAAGAACAACGAGGCTCAGATTGGCGAAGATTTAAGAACAATTTAAGAACAAACTGAGGCTCGGGCTCGATGGCTAATTGTTTTTCAAAGTTTGCTGAACTGAACAACACAGAATGAATAAGAAATGCTTTGCAGTTTAAAATGACTAGAAATTGTCTGGGGAAAATGGCTCGGCATATTCGTTTTTTACACATGTATTGCAACACCTGTTTGGCTTAGTTTTTCTTCGATTTAAAAACATACAGAAATAAGAACAATTTAAGAACAATTTGAGGCTAAAATCGCCAAAAAATTAAGAACAATGAGGCTCGGCCAAATTTACTGGTTCTTATTAAAAAAAAACAGCGTGTATTGATTGCACATCCACAATAAATACGACAGCTTTGTGTATAAATTTCTGTCTCAGCCTCTTAACAATTTTCCTTGCCTTTTTTATTGTTTTTCTGGAAAAGCGTTAGTATGTTTCGATTTTTAAAACTAGAAAGAAAACAGATTAAGGACTGGGGATTAAGATGATTAAAATTTAACATTATTCATTCAATTAGCTTTGCATGACCTGTTAGCCATCAAAACAAGATATAAATAATGCACCAGTCGATTAGTTAGCATCTTTAGTTAGCATCTTTATAGATATCTACAACATCTCGAAATAATTGTTGATTTTTTTGTCGAAAGCTTGTTGATGTTTTTACCAAACACGGGAAGTCAAGAACTTAATAAAAAATTTAGCATTTTGAATTTTAAATAGGCTGCTTTTTAACCTCTGATTGCTATAAAGGAAATAATTTTTAGTCGTTTTCGTATCTCATTTCTCGCTGTCACATTTACATTAACCTCGTGACTCTTGTGACGTAAAAGCATCGAAAAAGGAAATTGTTCAAAACAAGACATCAGTTTGTCAACAATGGATTGGAGCAAACTGCGTTATAAGGATTTTAAATTTCGGCATAAAAACACAGAAGATTTTGCATCTTCCCCGGTAAGCAAACCGTCCCAAGAAGAAAATTTGAAAACAAAAGCGGCTCTGCTGCTTACAGTCATTTTCCTAACATTCACAAATTAGTAAGATACTCATGCATACGAACTTCCTGTCCGTTGTAAAGCATGAACGCATAAAATTTTAGAATATAAAACTTTATAAAGGTTGATTTGAGAATTTTGAGTTTGGATTCCTAGTTATTAATTTTCTTGTAAGCTTAGAAAAACTGTTAAGAGTTAAAACTGCTTTCTATCGCTTTTGTGACAGAACTGCAAAAGTCTCCAACATTATAAATTTACGATTTTCTTCTCCTGTTAATACTTTTTAAAATTGTTAAATCTATCGTGTGTCCCAAAACTTTTATAAATTTTGTTCTATTCTTATTTTTTGTATATTTATAGTTTAATACCAAAATATTCAACCGTTTATTAAGACTCTGTGCTTTTAAAGTCGTAAACAGAAGAGCAAGCAAGACTCGCATAAATTAAAATGAGATACGTCATGTCGTAAACAAATTCCCTGTCAGCTCTATTATTAACTCTAGTTTCTACGAAATTTAGCGAGCCACATATTTTGCTTTTGTTAACGCTTCTCTTATGATCAGTATACAGATATTTAACATATATATGTACATTCAAATTATTGAAAATGCCTCATGCGTGTAATTTCCATGTTTCGCAGAAATGTTGTCCAAAACACGAAGTACAGCTAAACTGTTAGTGGGTAGCGGCAGGCTTTTATTAAATGTTTAGAGTGATGGCATGCCAGTTTAGCTAAGTTGGTGTCTGGTTTGCGGAACGTTTGAAAAAATTGTCGCTGTTTTAGAGCCTTTGTGAACAACGGGCTTTATTGTTTAGTTCTCAACTTGATACAACATAATATTATGTAAAGTATGTAATTCTTGTCTTATGCTCGGATATTTTTTTTTGTTTTGCCTAGTAATATCATTATTATCGTTGTTTTCGTTCTTCATACTAAGCTTCCCACAACCGGAAACTGACGCGTACTTGCACCCGTCATGCGGTCGTGGTGATCGTCACGAAGGTAAAAAGCGTCTTGGCTGCCTCCGTGACGATCACTACGACTGCGTGACGTCTGCAAATACACGTCAACTACAGTGGAACCTGGATTTTACGATATGCCTCGGGAGAAGAAAAAAGTATCGTAAAATCGAGGTATCGTTGCAAAGAAACCCTCGATTTTACGATATGAAGGCAAAGTTATAGAAATTATCTTTGTATCGAGGTTGAGTTAGACTGAATTTTATGTTATCATTTTTGTACGCTGTCTAATAATATACATGAATATATATCATTTGTGCTTAACTTATCATTACATTAATTGATTCAAATTAGGCTGATCACTAAATCATACATTAACATAATGCATTGCATGTGTTCTTTCATACTGATGAAGTCGTGTCGGTTGCTTTCTGTGTTTTTTTACTCTTTGTAGATAGCATAAATCAGTTATGTCGTTGTATCGAGGTCAAATTAATGCTTTGGAGAATAGATCGAGGATATCGTTGCATCGAACATCGTTAGATCGAGGTCTTTTTTTATACATTTACTGTATTTTTGTCGGGATAAAGAAACATCGTAAAATCGAGGATATCGTTAGATCGAGTATCGTAAAATGCAGGTTCCACTGTACTGATATTTGAACTGCGGTTGGCCACCGTGGCAACACGGAAGTCTTGTGCTTAAGCTCGCTGTTAATGACATTCTTCTTATTTATTTACTTTTTTGTTTATTTATTTACTTATTTATTTGTATTTATTTGTTTATCTTTTTTAACAATTTGTTTATTCATTCATTATCTTATTATATTATATTATTGTTATTGCTGTTATACTTGTTGACTTATCATTATTCTATAATTATTGTTGTTAATATTAGTATTATCATTATTATTACTGTATTTCTACTAAATGTATTAGCCTTACCTAGCTTTGAGATCGAATTTCCTTTCTCAAAAATGCATTTTCCATTTTTTATCATCTTTCGACAGCCCATATCAACATAAAATTGCCCTCTACATTTTCAAAAGATTTTCTAAATGTTTTAAACAACTACGTGTGAATATTTGGTTTTAGTGGTTGCCGACTCAATTAGTGCTGCTGTACCGGGCCGTATTTGCTGGATATTGCCTGGCCATATGGATATACGAGTTGACAAGTCTCCGCGGCTTCTACTTTATCTATCTCACTCACTGGACGTACGTACTTATGACGCTTTACTTCACGTGTGCTTCAATTGTTTCGGCGTTGTCATTAATGAGTGACAAAGATGTGAAAGATGCTAGGTGTAGCTCAGAACCAGCGCCGAGTTTCGCCAAAGCAGTGAAAAGAAATGCTGAAGTCAAAAGGCAAACCCGAATTGAAGGTATTCCTCCTGACCGCGTTAATAATAGAGCTCTATGATAATGAAATAATTTAGCAATAACGATATAACGACATTGACAGTTACTTAAGCGCAGTTGGTAATTCGTAGTACTCCTGGTTCACACTTGTGAGATAAGCATAAGTTAAGCATGAGCATAAGCACAAGCACAAGCATAACTAGGAACTGATGCTCACACAAATGAAATAAGTATAAGGACAAAAAAACGCATGCTTGTTCTTGTGCTTATTTCACGAATGTTTATACTTGGGTTTTCCTCTGCTTGTGATGATTCTTGTGCTTATCTAACAAATTTGAATCAGACTTTAGTTTGCTCCCTGCACAGCTAGAGTAACATTCTTTCCATATTCAAATTTTTGCACATTGTGCATTTATAGACAGTCCCTTGATATTTCGAAACTTGCTCTGTTTGCAACTTCAAGGTTAAGGGTTCGAACTCAACTGTAGTCAAAATATGGTTTTTCGTGAAAGTTGGGTATCAAATATTATTGCGTTACTAGTACCCAAAAGTTATTCTTGCACTCAGCCTCATACGATAGTAATAATGACAATAGTAATAACGAGAACAGGATTGTAATGAGAGTAATCGAAGAAAAGGTTGCCATTTAAGTATATTGCGCATTCATTGGACTTTTGACATAATAAAGAAAGTACCAAAAGCTGTCTTTTACTTCTGTATATTTTAAAATAGCAACTATTCATAAGAACGCCAACTGACAAAATGATGTGGGTTGAACTTTATTCCATGTATGCAGGATGTATATGAATAAGTTACACTTCTGTCTACGATATTATAACCACTGATCGATCACTATTCTGTACTAACTGTTACATAAATAATAACCTCTAGCTACACAAAATAAACTTTAATGCTATTAAACAATGAAAGTTTACTAAGAGTGCTGCTGAAGTTTGTCTTTGGTCCTTTTATTGCTCCAATGGTTTTTCCAACACTTCTATTCGAATGTAAATGGATGTAAAGTGCTTATCGCACCACTTTAAGCTTTCAAAATACATTCAAACCTCTCTAAGACGGACACCTTCGGGACCGGCATCAACTATTCGTTTTAGAGAGGTGTCCGTCTTATAGAGACTTAAAATACAGTAAATGACTGAGAAAACGCACGGCAGGGACCAAGATTCGGTGTCCGTTTTAGAGAGGTGTCTGTCTTATAGAGACTTAAAATACAGTAAATGACTGAGAAAACGCACGGCAGGGACCAAGATTTGGTGT